>JAPYYT010001944.1:0-21986 GCA_030522565.1 Ceratosolen corneri
TTTCCCGAAGGTTCACGGCTCCGGTAGGACTTCCTGCAGGCGAGAATTGCAGGCGGGAGGGAGGAAGAGGGGAGCGCAACTTGGAGGGGGCGTGGGGCGTGGGGCGGGAAGGGAGGGAGGGACTTCCCTTCGACATTTTCGCGAGGGCAGAGTTTCGGAGGATTGGGTTTATTGTGGGGGAGGGCAGTGGAGGGGGGCTCGATTATAGCCAGCCTCGATAGATCATTCCGCGCTTTATTTCCTAATGGCCTCTAAGATCTCCCCGTTTAAGTCCCGCTGTAATTGATATGTACGTACGGGGCTTATCTTCGTGCGGTTAATTGTCTCGGATAGATGATGACGAGCGATAATATCAGCGGAGAATGATGCCGAGGCTCCGCGAGATCCGCGGATAAAAAGTGTTTTATAGGATTTGTCAGCGGCGAGGCGAGGTATTTTCCTGAATCTGCGAGTGGGCAATAAAATTGTCGGGGTGTGTTTGACGCGAGTTATCTCATAATGCGTTTCTTAGAGTCCAGTCCCGTAGTCGGATACAAATCCCAAAGGCAAATTCGCTCGAATTAAAAGTACCGGCGTTACGACGAACTAAGGGGAGCGGAAATATTTTTCTTTTTAATTTGGGAACGCGAGGCGTAACATCCGGCCATTCCATTATTATTGCTCATTGGTAGACTTATTCTTGTTATTGAATATTTTTTTTCAAGAATTGGTGACTTTTTAGACGGTAAATGCTCTTGAATTCCGTCAGAGGTTAATGTCGATCTTAATACGTCGAGTAATCATCGCTGGGGCGAAGAGTATCATTATGCTATATATATATATAATGTACCGATAAAATGAATAAGAAGGCATCCATTATGGAAAATCTTTCGATATCAAATTCATAAATTCGATGCAATTGTACTTTTGAGCCATTAAACGGCAAATTAGCCATTATCACCCTATATTTATGGCACTATCGCTAATGATAACTTCATTTCAGAATGCGCGATAAGAATAATTACACGATAACAATCGAATTAACGCTGATGTTATATAGATTGATTTAAATCGATTTTCCGAGCGTTTTAGATTATTAAATTGAAGGAAAGATCTCTATTTATCACCACGTGCGTGCACTTTACGATCAAATCAACTTCAACGAATAGGCGTATAAATGCGTAATCTTATATGCTGAGCGGATAATATTTTAATCGACCGAAAAAGTTATTACTTACATGAATATGCCTACTAAGTATACACAAAGCCAGAAATAACTCAAACAAAGAAAAACTTGTTAAAGTTAATGGCGAACGATTGTCAAGACATACTCGCCTACGAGGGCTGGCGAGGCGCAGGACTCGCAAAGCCACACTAACATTAACAAAGAAAAAACACGAAAAAAAAAACTAAGACTAGTGATAAAAGATCCGCGCAGCGTTTACGCCGCATAACTCACATTGTCAGCTGCACATCCGTACAGTGCGCGTAAAACGCAGTTACAAGAGCAAAGTACACCAAAGATGACGACGCGATATATGGATTCCGCCAGGACGTAAAATGTCCGTGAACTAACCATAGTCTCTCTCCCTTTTTCTAACTCCGACGCCACATAGCGCTAAAATTGCTTAATTTATTGTAATGCTGTTTTCGCCGACGAGCGAAAGGAATGGAGCTAAAGAGGTGGGAGAGATTTTTATTACGAAGACTGTCATTAAAGGAATCGTATCTTTATTTCGTCTCGCGTGCGTGCGCACGAGACCTGTACGAAGGCGGTAGTAGTACAAAAAGGGCAAATGGACCGAGACGGAAAGTGTCCACGGGATGAGACTCAGCCACCAGAATAGCAGGAGCAGATATCGATGGGATTTATAATTATTATTTTACCATCCGATCGTATAAAAAAAATACGAAGAAATTATTTCCCATGCCGAGCACCCAAACATTCATATACTCTTACACGTATCTGATCACCTTGCATTAAAGTTTTAATTTTTATCTGTTTGCATAGGTGAAACTTAATCGCCCTCTCTAATTCCATATTAAACTATACATTACAATGTCTCCTGAAAGAAGCTTAATTGGTTCCTTCCTTACATTTACAAGCGCGAGAAATAGCGCGTTGATTGACATTGCACTTTGCGGATGATTTAAACAAAATTCCATCACATCTCACACTTTCCATTAATCTCTAGAAACATAATGCTCCGTAAGAGCGGCTATTTCGAAATAATTCGAATTAACGCGCATAGTTAGCATTAAGTATTCCCCAAATAGCGAATAGCCGTGTTGATGGAATCGGCTTGTGTTTGCTTTCCGTTTGCCTTCCACCTCGACGACGCTGCCACTCTCTCCGAGTCAGCCTCGAGGTAATTTCAATTAATTATGACAATTAGGGAAGGAGTGATTAATCGATCGGAGCTTCAATTCGACAAAAGCAGGGAGGAGGGAAAGCAGTCGTCTCCTCTCTTAATTTAAATAGTTCTATAACGAGATAAGTGCGGCACAACCTGTTTCAGAGCCCTTTATATAAGAGGGTGATTTACGCATCGATGAATCACAAATACATTCCAGCGCAATTAAAGTATCTGCCTCTTTCCATCTCGTGATGGACGCATCGGAAAGGCCGATTAAACTGTTGTAATCCGGTAAGGTTAATTACATTAAATGCTTCTCACGGCCCGCGCGGCAATAACGCGAGCCCTCATCGCAACCATCAACGGCCAATCGGAGGTAGAGGGCCGAGGGAGACGTGGGGGGGGGGGGGCAGCCGAAAAGCACCGGCTCGACTCGGCGAAAGCGCGCACTCCCGACTCCCGCTCCGGCCGCTCCGGCCGCCACCGCCGCCACCGCCGCCTCCAAACAAAAGGACGAGGAAGAGAAGAGGAGCTACGCAGCGGAGCCCGCGACTCCACGTCCCAACCCACGTCAGGGAGCGCGACAGTGGGGACCGTCGTCAAGCCGAGGGACACGGCCGCGAGCGTACGCTCGCGAAATAATCAGTTCAGAGAATACCCGGGGGACGACGCGAGAGGACACGTACTACGCCCCTCGCTCCGAGATATTAATCGGCATCGACATTCAAAAGTCGTTAAATTAGCTAGCGTGCCCTGAGCCCCTTGGCCGCCCCCGGGCCCGAGACCAAGGCGAGGCCAGAGAGGGTTCTGTCTCTCTCTCTCTCTCTCTCTCTCTCTCTCGGGATAGCTCCCTGCGAGGGAGCAATTAAGCCGCTGCGGTTCACCGCATGTCCAACAAGGAGGCGCAGCCGCGGACGTACGTGCGGGAGCTCCGACGGGGCTTTTCTCGATCAGCCGTCACGGCCGCCGCGCGAAACGTCGCCGCGCTTCCACCGACTCGGCCTGTGTGTGAGAGCGAGAGCGAGAGAGAGAGAGAGAGAAATTTCCGGCGGTGGCTTTTTATTCGGATGTGTGCGGCCCCGGACAAAGGGGGACGCCCGACTTTGAAGGATCGAAGGCGCTCGCCGCGGAGTCCGTGGAGGCCCCGTCGGACTTTATTGCCGAGCTTAGAGACGTGAATTATACCCTCGCGGTAATTGACTTTTGTGGCATTTCCAAAAAGCTCTTTCGAACGGGGCTTCCTCGATTGAAAGTAGTCGCACGCGGTAAAGAAGCCTGCGTCTCCTCTCCGCGCATAGAGCAATGGTGATTGAGGTGCTGCTCTTCGGTGAAATGGACTGCCTATGTACTCCTCCTCCTCCTCCTCCTGCTCCTCATCCACGAGTACCGAGCACATTTTCCTCGATCGCCTGGACAATCTGCTTCGCCTGAGAAATGAATGCGTTCGCTGCGCGCGCTAATGTATCGATAAAATCGCACCGACAATCGAGCCTCTTTGCATAATGAGTGGTCGGGGAGGCTCGGGGATCGATACCTTGGCCACCTTATCGGCTAATTAAAAATGTCCTTTCAAAACATTGACTGGACTCGCAATTTTCATTTGAGGCTGAATCCGCCCTTCATTAGCGGCATCGCCGCTTACATTGTAACTTTTATTAAGAAATCGTCGTTCGTCATTTTATCGTTCATAAATGGCCCACGCGTATCGCCGCCAATTCTCATACATTTAATGCGCGCGCGCGCGCTCATTTCGCTGAAAATATACTTAACAATCTCATGGCTTATCCCGCATAAATTTATAACCCAAACCTCTTAAATTGATGCTTTTGCATAGTAACACGCAAACATGTAAATTGTTTTATAGTCTCATAATGCAGGAGCGATTTTTTTTTACTTTTTTGCTCCAATGTTTTTCACCTACTCTACTTACAAGCGTAATGATCTTCCTCGTGCGTGTAGTTATATCACTAACAAAGACCTTTAGCCCCTTGCCGCAGCTTTTTTCTCTTTTTCTTTTTCTTTTTCATTTTTTTGTAGGTTTTTCGAGATTACGAGTGCATCATCTCCATTATAATATACTCGCGTGTAACAAAAAAAATATAATGGCTGTTTATTTTTAATGCAAAATTGACATTATCACTACGTATCATAAAAGTCCAGGTAAAGTGTAATGTAAATTCTGACTGAATAGAAATTACTTTGATCAAACAGAAGACGAAAAAATCTCGTAAAATAATCATAAACTTTGCTTAAGCCACTACTTCTATTAAGCATAATCAATTCTTAAGATGATTTCGCTTTTGAATATACTATTTGGTAAATAACAAAATGTCTCGGCAGTCTACCGGAATTTATCCCTACTAATTGTAATTTAAGTAATTACCCCATGCCTCCTACAAAATTTCTACAAAGAAATTACTTACGATGCCCATAAAGTCCGATATTTTATTGGAATTTAGAAAAACCGGCGATTTTTATCGAGACTTTTCATCGTAGCTTGTAGCTTGAACGTCGCTTAAAAAGTTGTAATGGCATAATGGCATGATATAGTAATCTATAGGGCTGATAAAATTTATGAAATTGTGTAAATGATAAAGTTTGTGCCTAGCAAAGAGTTGGAATTGTAAATGTTCTTGTGAATTGTCGAAAGTAAAGTTAATTAGAAATATATTTAGTCGTTGCTTAAGATATAAAATACCGTTGGCTCATTGTACATTATTTCATAACTAAGAATTCTGTTTTTGCTCATTTCATACAATTTGTGTAATCAAGACAGAGTGTGAGAAAAATGACAGTAAAACTTACTCAACATTTCCAAGCTTAATAAAGGACATTGAATTAAAATCAGGCAATGAATTTTTATAGTTGAGCTTATAGTTTAGAAAACTTTCTCAAACGCAGTAACTCACAACCTAAAAGCCCTGTTTGTCGTAATACGCAGCAATTTTCTCCTCCCTATGCGCCATCACACCATAAACTCTCGAAGCATACGATAGTTTTGGCATTTGTAAGCATCCCAAGTGCAATGGAGACGATCTCCAAGTTCCACACTTGCTAAACACCGAGAACATGAGCAATTCATTGATATCATTTATCGTAGTTGGCCAAAGGCAGAGATAGCTGATAAGCTCAAGGATTTCTAAATCATTCATCGGCCACGAATGACGATAGTCCTTATTATCGGCAATAGTAGCGCGTGATGAAAAGATTCTCTTCTCCGGGTGGAAATAATAGCCGCGGTGTCGCGTATACACGTGCTATTGATTACAAAGGCGGACTGTATTAAGTGGCACTAAAGTTATAAAGTAACATTAATAATAAAGTAAGTAATGGTATGGTCGGTCGCGCAAAAGCGCCAATCGCTTTTATAACGGATTATGGCTTCTGGGCGATTCCCATACACTACTGCCACTCATTATTTATCGATTATTTATGGCTTTTTGTCTATCCTATCTGTCCCACTAGCTATTCTTCATTCGGAGCTAGAAAAGGAGCGGACATTTGCCCACTGTCGAGCTCCCATGCCATTAATAATCAAGTATTTAGATTTTAACGAGCGCCGTTACCACGCTCCCACCGCTCACCGCCCCTTAATACGCGCGTTAATCGCTACGGCGCTGTTTGTTTTCAAATTGGCACGGCAAATTCGTTAAAGACAATTTATATTAAATGCTAAAATGATTATTAAGCATGATAAGTAGGCTAGCTGGACTTATTTAAATTATTGCCTCCTACGTTATGCCGTTACCTCGCGTCTTAAACAAAATAAGCGTATTATTATGTTTAACGAAGCGTGGAATTGCAAATAATACAAGGACATATTTCGCGTTCCCCATTTTACACAAAATACGCCTCTGCGACGTCGCCACTGCCGTCGGCAGCCTTTCCAAATCGGATAAATTTTTCGGAAGGGCGACGCAAGGACAGCCCAATCAATAAACACGCCTGGCTAATGAACATCTCAAGGTACGCCAAGTACTAGCATCCACCGACTCACCAAACGCAAAACTGTTACCAACGCGCACTATTATCACTATTACTATTACTATTATCACTATTACTATTACTATTATTATTACTATTACTATTATTATTATTATTATTATTATTATAATAAGCGCATAGCCGCGATTAATAAGCCAACGCACTTAATCAAACGAGCCTCGGCATTGGTTTCCTAACGCTTGGACCTTAGTTAAAGCACTCGCAATTTATATAAAGCGGACGCAGCCTAATGAAAAAATCACCAGCAAACTCGACGAGTAAAAAAAAAACTTTCATCCACCGCACAAACTTATGCCCACCGAATGCCGTAAACCAGTAATTACCATTAATAATTGCCATTAAAGAAGCAGAAGTTTTCAAAAAGCTGCGCGATAAAGAAACATGCAGCAGCCAGACTCTATCCGTTCCGCATATTGAATCTGATCCTGTCCGATAACGCAGCAGATAGTATATTTCTACGCACTGAGCAGGCAAAGTCGTGTAAGAGCAAGATCAAGTTAAGCAATTTAAGAGCCTCTTTGTGCAAAACTGCCACGACGCTCCGGAGCGCCGCCACTTCCTTAGCCCCCGACAAAGTGCAACGATCGCGATGGCTCAACAATCCGTGACGTTTAAGCGCGTCGTCGTCGTCGTCGTCACTCATCATAATCGAGCGCCGACTAAATCTGTAAATCACTGCGGCACCCTGACGTCACACCGCCGCGGGGCGATCGGGGGCCACGGGATTGGATACGGGACGGTCGGGGTGGCGTTTGGGACGGGTGTGTGTGCGTGTGTGGCGGGTGTGCGTGCGTGTGCGCGCGTGTGGCGGGTGAGTAGGCGGCAGCGCCCGCCATCCTTTAATTATGACGCCACATAAGCGACGCGGCTTTTTGTCGCCGGCTGGGGTGCGCGCCTCGAGCGCAAGAAAATAAAAAAAAAAAAGTGGCCGCGGAGGTCGTTACACCTCCTCCTCGCGTGCTAGCGCACCCAGCTCCTCGGACCCCCCGCACTCTCTTCGATCTTATTCCAATCCCGGAATCGACGAGCTCATTGTTGGACTTGGTAGGAGACAAGGCGCCGTCCCGTGACAAAAAGACGCTGCCACTGCCGATTCGCACGAAACGCGACTCCTTTTACGATCTGCCATGCGCTCCTCCCTTTTTTACTCGCCCCCGGGCTTTTTGCCCACGAGCCTCGCTGGATTTCATCGGCTAATCTAATTTGTTGCTCCTTTAACGATTCGTTACGAGCGCCGGGGCTCGCGCTCGTGTTGAGAATACGAGCGCGATCGGGAAAAATTGACGTATCATGGGAGAGCTGCTCCCGTCGTTTCCCGCTCGTAATAATCTCATGCGGATGACCTTCGTTGCGGTAATACGCGGGAATACTTTCGACGATGTTAATAATTCATTTATCAGCCGCTCGACGCGACTTTAAGTTGCCCCTCCGATTTATGAGAGCCGGTGCGCCTGGTTTTTTTTTTCTTAAAAAGTCCTTTCTTACTCGAGCTTATTACTCGATCTAGACAACAGAACGGAAGCTCGTGCTTTCAGGGGCGAACAACTGCCGGCCATTGTAATCGTATTCCACGCCAATGATAATTCATTCCATTGGCAAAGTGAAAAACTTACTTCGGAAATTTCGGAGAGCAGTTTTTTGCTGACCAAGAGGAGCCGTTTTAATAACCAATGTTTTTTACGCGTACAGTATCACTCTCCTGTTTTCCGTATACAATATTTAACTGCGCGTAAAAAATATGTTGCTGGCCTTACTGCATTTGTAGCTCTGCAGTAGCAGTAATTTATCTTCTTGGCTACGTTTTCTGACTTACAACCTCAAAATTGCCGCTTTCAAAACTCCAATTGGCGATCTCGCAGTTTCAATTGTAATTCTCCCAGCAGAGTGGATGCACGATTATAAACTCTTAGTTCCCTACAGTTGCTTACAAAACTTTGTTCCTCATACTGTTTTATATCACTGGCTGCTCTCCTCTTCTCCGCCTCCCCCCCCCTCCCCGTATTAATTCGCTGCATTATTTCTCAATCGACTGCTTACTTTTAGCTTCGTTTTATTGATAAATAAAATCGACCATTTGCAAGGGATTTATCGCACGCTCAAATGTTCTGACGCAAACTCACCTGATAAATCGTCTCTTTACTCTCCTCCTACAAACTAACAGCTTCAAACTATTTTCAATAATTATTCTTCCTTTCATCCGTGCGTTCATTTCATCTCCACGAGTACTCAATTTTCACTCACATTTCATTGCCTTACTTTACTCACCAATCCCCAATGATTTTAATTTATATCAACGATCAAAAAGAGCCGAGATATTAATGAGTTTAAGAAGGAATAATCTTAATTTTATATTTGCTTTTATTACGCGAAATATTAAATGATAATAATTTCGAAATTAATTCGGACTCAATTTAAAATTCAATAAATGATCGGATTAAAAGACCTTAAATTTGTATAAGATGTCACAAATTTCAAATCTTCAATTTTATTACTCTCGTTATAATTACAAGCTGATACCATATAATTTGCAAACCATTTAAAAATTTAACTTTAAGAAGTAAGACCCATACGCTTATCGCAAACGAAATTCCCTTAATGCATAAAAATCGTCAAATGCTTTGCAAATAAAAACGCTCTCTTCGCAATATAAACTAATTAGCAAAATTATCGCTAGATGATGTGCTTTTTAAACACATTTCAAGCTTTAATCGTATCTATATATATAAATTTAAAAAGAAAAAAAAAAAAAAAAACCTCAATCAAACGCCAATTAAAAAAAAGAAAGATCCAATTCGCATTTTATTTCTTTTGACAATAAAGCTTGACCTTCTGCTAATTGGCAATACTCATGTTAATAACAATATTTTTTTCTCAAGTAACCTACATACTCATTCATCCCACTACAATGAGCTGTTCGGTAAAAAAAATAAAAAAAAAAAAAACACTTGATGCAAACACAAAAAAGTGTGAACTCATTATTCACCCGACACTTCCTTTTTTGCTATTCTTTAAGCATTTTTAATGAATATCTCGAGAAAATATATGAAATTCTGAATGATGTTCAAATTTGAAAAATGAAAAACATATACAGAAATTATACCGACATTTGCATAATCGAGACAATAAAATATCTTCAAATGTATCATATTCTATTATATTATATTATAAAGATTATATATATATATTGCGTTTGAGTGTGAGTGAGTGAGAAAGGGTGTGTGTGCAGCTGTATATCTTGCATATTACAAAATTTTCGCATGAAATTACGCAAAAATGTGTTATCCTAGTACCATTTGTAGACATCAAAGATGAAATTATCCAAAAATATATTATTCCAGTATCCACTTAACAGAGTTGAAAATTAGGTAAATGCATATTCGGGAGATCATTAATAATCTTAATTTTATGATTTTATTTTTGGTTAATAAAACTTGTATATTTGGAAAGTAAGTACTTGCTTTTATTGATTGAATAAATTGCTCTGCTTTATTATGTAAATTAAATTTTTTAGTACATTTATGATGATATAAAATTATTTTAATACCGATACATTTACCCAAGTATTGTTGTGAAATAATTTTCTCTCTCTAAACTGACGTAACGCGCATTTTGTATTAGATAATTATAATCGTTAGATAAATATTGTTAGAATATCAAGGAAACTGAGGAGGCGTACACGTCTTACCTAAGTATGGAAAAAAATCTGTCGAAAATCGCATGCAATAACCTGTAATAACCATTAAAAAACAACACCATTAATATTTATTAACGACAGTCAAAGTATACAAAAATCTGTCCCTTTCCCTACACTTTATTGAAATAATCAAAAGCCCACCGACTGACATATTTTACAATAATGAATAAACATTAATTTTGCAATTGCCCAACAGTCGCATCACCCCTTACCCTCGTATTTTTCAATTGTTTGCCAATGTTATTTACAAAGATGAGGGGAAAAAATAATCCTCGCCGCACTTCATTCGTCCGAAAAATCGGGTTGGCCTATAATTTATATATCGGATGAGGAGACACTAATCCACTCAAGAGTTTATAATAACGGAAAGATGAAAAAGCCTCACCCACGAGATGAGAGGTATGAGCAATGCCACCCGTTCGCAGATCATATGGGTAGATAAGGCAGGGATCGGTGTGACTTTGTATTACTTTTGATAAAGCGGTTGAAGTGCAAACGACTTTGGTAAGGACGAGTGAGACATGTAATATGTAATTAGGATACATCGACAACTGGATCTCGCGTCGTCTCTTATAATTTCAATCACAAGCTTGGTGTTGGTGCTTGGTGACCGAGCGCGTGATAGCAAAGTTGGGCCCTGACAAGTGACAACTGCGTCATCGCACGAGTTCTCTCGCCCTGCCAACTTCCCTCTCCCCTCCCCCCATCCCGCCCCACCACCGCCCCCCCACCACCGCAGTCACTCGCCGCTTTCCTTCTAATTATACTTTCGTTTCTCTTATTTTTTGACTCTTCCTATATACCGAGATTGTCACTTAATCTATTCGCTTAAAGACAGTTTGAGCATCCATCTTGAGCGCTGATCTCCCGATAACTTAGGCCCATTTTTTTTTTAGCGCTTCGGTATTTCCTGTCAATGTCCTCGTCTTTTTATTCGCTTCGTTTCTTCTCGTAGCCTACAACAAGAATGTCAACCATAAGTACCAAGTTTACACGACGCGTATTCGCTTTTTATTTCTTATGTCGATAAAATATCTCTTTCTTTAGCCGTTCTTTTCTCTCTTGCAATGCCTTTGATTTTCGTAATCAGCTCGATTTATTTATGTCTTAGTAAAGGCTAATCAGGATTTTTCACTCGAACAAATCAATGCTTCAGAGCCAAATACTTAAAGCGTTTATCGGCAAAATTATATTACTTTCCATGAAACCAGATTGCCGATTCACTTGTCCTTATAATATATCAAAGTCAATGCAAGCCTAACAAAACTTAGCCAACAAGAAGTGGACTATTTAATAAGCTGGTAACGCGTATTATTTGCAATACTCACTTACGAGTAAAAAATTACACTTACTTCATAATAGTGAAACATCGTAACAAACGTCCTCGAAGATTCAATTTTCCCAACTACCTTACAAACTACCCACAAGTAAAATATAATGAGATGCAATTCAAGGCCTTTTAAGCACTTTTATTGTGACGCACCAATCCAATATCTCAAAAGAATAAGCATACAAGTCGGCTCGGTACTTAATCGTTGCTCGGTCATCATTTCTAATTCTCCCAAGATCTCTCACAGAATCGACCGAACCGACTAAAATTAAATACCAGAAGAAGAAAAAAACGATTAGCATACCGCAGATACATACGCTCTCGTATTGATAGAGCATATATATAATATTGTTTGTGCGTGAGTGTGCGCGCATGTTAAAATTCGACGTGGATATACGCATAAATTCAATATAGGCGACCGTCCGTCTCGTTCGTAAAGAGCTACCGCCGCTCCTCACTAAAAAGGCCTCATCCTCCTAAATGTGTTAATGACCGTTATGCGGCAAAATAATTGAGAGAGAGAGGGAGACAGAGAGACAGACAGAAGCGAGGAGACAGAAGAGTAGTGACTATACTCATTCAACTGTAAGCTGCTATTATGCTTTTACTCCACTTTTTTTCACGAGAAAATCACATTTGAATATTCTGCCATTGATATTAATGAATAAACTTCAATATGCTTGTAATCTTAATAAATTGACGCCCTTGAATTTTCGCATTGATGTTTATTCATCTCCTTATTAATTGTACATTACGTCTTTTCATAGCATAAAAAATAAATTAACATAATTACTTTTGTAATTTTTTAAGCTACTTTATAATACAATGAATTTACTCTTGGATAATTGTGTGTGTGTATATATATATATATATATATATATTAGGTATTATTTCCTTGGCAAAATACAAAACAAAATACAAAATTCTTCTACTCGTGTCCGATTATTTGTTCGATATTATGTACAAATATTAAAAAAAAAAAAAAAACAAACGAAGAAAAGAATGGATGAAATTATAAAAATATTCTGCAAAATATTCATATCATTATGTGAAAAAAAATAAATGAAAAATAATAATCTACAGTAGGCGCATTTATTATTTAGACACTTTCCTAAGAAAACCGATTTATATGAATCGTTTTCGTGTTTAATATATTTTAAAAGTATTATTAAAAATAGTATTTTTATTTATTAACTATTTATGACATACGTAAAAAGAATTCATAGAAATTTTTGTACGTTTAACTAGTATTAAGGATTTGAAAGTTCATCAGCTCCTAATTACAATACGACTTTTATCGTATTTTATACGAAATTTGTTCAACATTATTAGTTTTACCCTAATTCATTTGAATTCACTTTAACATTATCTTTAGCTCACTGCTTACTTTACCTTCAATTATTTTACTGTTTGGTTTTCTAAAGAAAAATATATATGCTCAGAAAAGGTATATTATCAGACCATATTATTCTGAAGATTATTCTAATAATCTTCAATGAAGTGTAAATTTTCATTATCTCGTCATTATTTAATTGCATAAACTATCATTAAGTATAATTTGATTTGCAAAGTTTTTATACAAATGTGATTGTCTGAGAAGTTAATTTTAAGGTATAATTACACTAAAAATATCCATTCGCGTAAGATAATTATGAATGAAAAGTTCCAATGTATCAAGGAAAACATATTATATTGTCATTACGGCTTTTAAAAAATTAAAATTAATAAAATATAATTGATAGCCTTTCTAATTACTTAAGTGCAATAGCAACATCAATTAAAACCTAAAAGATCTTTATTTGTCTTTAACTAATGATTCGTTAATTTATTATTATTATTATTATTATTATCAGCATAACAATTATTTACCTAATGATAATTATCAATTATATATTTAATTTAAGTATATTATTGACTGGCATATTATTGATTAATAATTTATAAATGCTGCTTAATGTTTGCATAAAAATTACCTATTAAAAGATTGTTGGCCTTTCTATTTTAGATACAATAAAAGACTCACGATGATAAATAAATATTACGTTATTATTCGAATGAAATACACAAAGGCATGTTTTGTGTGATAATATTTACAATTCCAAATAACTTTCATCGACTCAGAATCAAATACAGACTTAAAATCTCTTAATTTCTAAACAAATCTAATTCGTCAACATTAATAAATCACGCAAACTGGGCAAATATGTCATAAATTAATAACTGCGGCCAGTATTTGCACATATGTACACATCTCACAAGAAATTACTATTCTTTCACATTATCTTGAGAATCTAATAATCTGCCTTGTTTGCTTCTTTTTAGAAATTCCTCCCCGACAGATGATTATTAGGCGCGAATTAAATCGAGCCTTCAATTACGGGAATAAAATTTTGAATCGACGCACACGTAAAATTTCGAGCACTAGACTTTACTTAATGAAGCAGCAGCATTAAAAATTAAAGAAAAGCAGTTAATGAAGCCAAAGCGAAGTAGGAAAAAAATGCCAAAGACAAGAGAGAAAAATGTTAAAGCCACGAGAGAAAGCAATGTAAATAAGTTAACTTAATCAAGAATAGTAATGCTAAAGAAACTACGATAAGAGGCGGGAACTCAATTTACTTAATTGCTTCAAAGGGAAAAGAGCACTTCGTATTACGCAACTATAACTTTTACATACAATCTACAGTGGAGATCACTTAACAAACCAAAGGCCCAAATAAAACACCCAAGCTGCCGGAAACGTCGGGTGTTTTCTCAAAAAGAACGAGCCGCGGCAGAGGAAACCTGGGGGGTGAGGGGGGAAGGAGCGAGAAATAAAGAAGAGCGCAATCCTCGGGAGTGGCAAGCGCACACGTGCTCCTTACAAACGACCTTCCCACGAGCCCAACGGTACAGTAACGAGCGATCTTTAAGTACCTGACAAAAATCGCATCGGCCCAATCGACTCTGCCAGGTGGATATAATGTACGCCAAGCGCGTTAGTTGCTCGATCATAGATCCTCACTGTGTTGGCCACGGATCTATTCCACCAGCTACGCCTTTCCACGCTTACTACTCCCGTTCCGCTCTCTCTCTCTCTCTCTCCCTCCCTCTCTCTCTCTCTCTCTCTCTCTCCCTCCCTCCCTCTCTCTCTCGCTCTCTCTCCCTCCCTCTCTCTCTCGCTCTCTCTCCCTCCCTCCCTCTCTCTCACTCTATCTATCTATCTACCTGCTGATCATATCGCCTCGCTATCACCCATTACCTGCCTTAATCTTACCCTTTTAATTGCATCGATTCCGCGGGCTGCCATATTAATTGGTTATCTAATACACAAGTGTAGTTATTTTGTTCAAATAGTCGTACCGACTGCTCTCGCTGCACTCACCTTAGCATTTACAACGTCGAGCAGCGAGTTTAATCATCCGACATTACCATTATCATTATCGCAGATGGCGCTGCCGTCGTCATTGTTCTTAAATTATGGTTAAAATCTCAAGTGGGACCACTGACAAGTGTGTAATTCCGTGTTACGGCTGCCGATGATCGATCGACTCGAAGACAAGTTCAAAGTCACGACGGCGAGGAGAAGTGTCAAGTGAATTTTCAATATATTTATGACAATTATATTCCTCGTTTTTGTTAAAATAATCAAATAGTGGAGGATTTACTTCTAATTTTGATAGAGGCTGTTAAGGGCTGATGCTAATTCGCAAACATTTCTCGTCTAGACCGTAGAACCAACTTTATTTTGAGAACTTTGCCGATTTCACCTTTTGAATAATAGGATAGTTGAGACACATTTTAAACATACTCTGAGCAGAGGCTCTTGCTTTATCTATTCCCGTCAAAGTTATTCCACTCTATCTGATGCTCTTTAGCTAGTCATTGCTCGGTTTCCGCATTGACTTGCCAATCTGTAATGCTTTGGATCGGTGCTGAACAGACAAGTTAATACTTCACAAACTCACATACATATATTAACTACGTCTGTGTGTGTATCTTTGCATACGTACGTTTGCATCTCCTTCTCTCTCTCTCTCTCTCTCTCTCTCTCCGTCTCTCTCTCTCTCTCTCTATCTCTGTCTGTCTCTGTGTACGGACATTTTTCAGCGCATAAACTTGCATTCTCGGTAAATTCTTCCTTTTCCAAATGGAACAATCACATATTTATTTGATCATCATTGTAAAACATTATCAACAAATTCTTTTTATATTTTGCCTCTAATTTACAAATAATGATCTATTTTTACAAGTACATGTTTCCTTCTATCTTCCTTCTTTTATCATTATTGTACACGTCATTATTGCAGAACTTATATTATCTGCTCTGTGACTATGACAAGAAAATTAATGTTATGAATTTTAAATGTATACTTGAATAAGTTTCATGTATCGATAATGCAGAAGTATTGTTTACATTATCGGTATTGACCAGCTCGTTAAGCTACAATTATTACTCTTGTTCTGACTAAAGAATATTTACTTTAGGTAGTAGGCCTTCCTTTTTCGAACGCATCCAATTATGAGAGCTTTTACAGCAAAGTATTTAGAATGTACATCGATTTAAAAGTATCTCGACTCTTGAGAGTTTAATATGAAATAGGCAGCGGGGCAAGAACGTGAGGCAATATCGGTTAGCTTCTCGAACAATTCAACGAAATGCTGATTCATAAAAGAAATGATAACTCTCGAGCGATGCTTGTATAATTTCTCTTTCTCTGCTCTCCCTACTCACCCCACTTCCTCCCTCAATCGCCACCATCTCTCTCTCTCTCGCTCGCTCGCTCTCCCACCCTTCACTGCTCTTGAAGAAGCCAAGGCGCCCGCATTCGTGATGAATCGCAAGCGGCGCATTTAATACCCCGTATACGCCGGTCGTGACTGCTGAATAATTGAGAAAAAAGTGAAACCGATGCCTCCACTCCGCGGCACTGAAAGTGAACGGAGCTATAACGGATAGAGAGGAAAAAATAATAAAGGAACCAAAGACTAAAGGTAATCTCGGGGCAATCCCCCCCCCCGCGCGCTCTCGTCCACCCGCATCTAATCCATCGATAACCGCGAAAACATGACGTATCAACCCTTATCGGCTTAGATGATCGAACGATCTGAAAGTTCGCTGGCAACCCCTCCAAGTATTTTTGCAACAATCGTTATCAGACCTTCACAGTGTGGCAGACTACGTTATCGCTCGCGAGGTGCTGGGTTGCCCACCGACGGGATCTAGATAATCCGTGATTAATTAGATATTATAAGCGTTATTGATGGGAACCGAGTGCGAGGTCCTAGAAGAGATGAATGGGGAGGGGGACGGGTCAAGGCGCGGGATCGAACGGACGTACGTGCGGAGGAGGGAACAAGACGGACGGACAGACGGGGCACACAGGACGGACGGATGGTCGGTCGAAGCATCCGACCGACAGACAGACATGCGGCAGGGCCGTAGAGCAGCGCACATTACAGAGATCTGATCAGGGACGGTAGGTGGTCCATCGGATTCTCTCTCTCTCTCTCTCTCTCTCTCACTCTCACTCTCTTGCTCTCTTGCTCTCTCACTCTCTCACTCTCTCGCTCTATCTAACTATCTATCCGTCTGCGTGTCTGTCTCTGTCTCTCCCTCTTTGGCTCTCATTCTCTTTCGGAGTGGACGAGAGATAGGGAGGGAGCGACAAGGAGGCAGACAACTCCGGCATGTCCGGCTCCTGCATTTCTTCCCCTCGTCCCTCCTTCGTCCGCGCCCCTCTTCCTTTATCTCTTCTCCCTTGTTTCTCCCTGTCCCTCTCATTTTCTTCCGATCTTCTCTCTTCCTCTTGCCTCTTCCTTTTTCCACCGTCGTTCGTCTCTCTGTCACTTTCCTCGTGAGCCTCCATCGTCTTCCTACCGCTCCCACCTCATTCTCCTCATTTTCTGCGCTCCTTTTCTCTTCTTTTATACGTGCCAACCATCTCTACTTGCGATATTTTCTCCATTCTGTCTCTCCCTCTCTCTCTCTCACCGCGGCTAGAAGGTTATATACCGCAAGACCCTCTTTCGATTTCATTACCCACGCCAGTGGGGGCAATGAGCATCGCTCTCCCTCTCCCGTCTCCTCGATCCGATTCTCGATGTTCGCAAAGTTAAGCGGGTGGGGGGCAACAACTAAAGCGGGACGGAGCTGCGGGAGACGCAGTTAAAATAGCTGGCGTGATTTCAGGTTAAAGCGGTGTGCGCGTACACGTATGTAGCAATACGTACGTACACGGGTAGATGGCTCATCTAGAAGGAGAGCCGGAGGTGCTCTCGGAAGGAGATCTCGGGCGAATTTACGAGCCTCTTGACACCTGTACATCGGTTTCTTTTTTGGCCGGCCGTGAGAGAGTCCGGGGAGCGCAACAAATGCCACGGCGCTTGCGAAACGACACTGGCACGTCTCCCCGGTGCCTAGCCTTAATGAAATCCTAAGCTGCCGCGCGGCGTCGCGATAGATTGAAATATCGGTCTGGCCGCCTACTTTTTCGGGGCCGCGGCCTTTTATGAGCCGTAATCGCGCCTCGCCGCCTAGCGGTTACGTATTCAC
Source organism: Ceratosolen corneri (assembly GCA_030522565.1). NCBI lineage: Eukaryota > Metazoa > Arthropoda > Insecta > Hymenoptera > Agaonidae > Ceratosolen > Ceratosolen corneri. Next base: position 17,901 of record JAPYYT010001944.1, read on the forward strand.
AATGCGCGCGCGCGCGAGCCCCTCCGCGTGATAATGTACCAGGTATACCGCGTTCTTTGTTGCTCGAGAAAGCCGCGCGGCGAGAAAGCCGAAACCATAGGAGCGAGGTGTCGAACTGACGATGAGGCCATTCGCATGCGCTCCCCATTCGCAATTGGCACCTTACCCCAGGATAAGTACATAAATTAAGGGAGCCGGGAGCTCTGTGCGGGAGAGGGGCCGAGCGTCGTGAGCGCGACGGACGAGCGATGATTTTAGCTTTTCTACTTACAAAAATATCGCCGCTAATTCCATTTAAGGCAGTGGCCACTTCATGCCTTGTAAAACTCTTAAATGATATTCCTTTGGAGTGTAACAGCGAGCGTTTATGTGGGGATTATTATGATCTCGGCTGCGCGCCTACCGCGATAAAATCATTGACAGTGAGCGTTCATTTAATTAACGTAAAAGTAACTTCAATAAAAATTTTATTGAAGCATAATGCTTTTATACTTTATTTATTGATCTAATCGTGTGCTATTAATGTAGCTCCCATAAAATATTACCGAATTCGAAATCTGATCCATTCAATTTATTATGGGGTTCGATGTCAGAAAGAATTTTTGCTCCATTATAATTATAAGGAGATTATAAGGAAAAATTCATCCTACTTTTATAAGTGTTGAGGAAATATTTATCATGCTTCGTTTCGCATTTATCGCCTTATTAAAGAACGTTTATGCATAAGGTATATAAAGAGCCTGGATAATACAGTTTTCCAATAGACTATTCTAGACAATTCTAGACTAAATATAAGAACAACTTTTATTTCCATTGATGATATTCTCGGTCTGCAGGTGCAATTGTTATACTGTCGCGATACTCTTCTGTTTTTACATATAACTTTATTATAATTTACGTTATGTTTAACTTGCTAATTTATGCAAATCTACTGTACTAGACAAAACATCAGCTGAAGGTAATGAAGAGCATTAAAGGCAGCGAAACGATAATTTGATCTCAGGCGCAAGTAGCTTTAAAAATCTTTTGAAAAATCTTTTTGAAACACAAACGATCTGGCTGAATTTAATTACAATTTGAGACATTAGATCCCTAGTAAAAAACAAAGAAAAAACAAAAAACAAAATAGTCAAAAGTTAATTCTTACGAAGAATCATTAAAAAATCATAAAAAAATAAAGAATACCGTAATATATATATGCGTTAAGAAAAAACATTGAAATATATTGTTGTAGTGGGAAAAAAAAGGAATACATCATTGGCAACTAAAGTGAGGTTTCAGAGTTACTATTAAAATGCTGTATATTGATATAAGATTAATTTTGCCAATTTATAATTAAATGGAAAAATAGAAATATTTTTCGCAGACATCAATTTCAATTATTAATGGCATAAAGTTAATCTTATAATTAAATTAATATTTAATATTTCCGCAAAAGAGAAAAATTATATACAGAATTTAACGGTACAGATAATGAAATTTTATCATTTCAGAAATCTTTGTTTTATTATACATCAATTATTTTTCGCATATGCATCGCAATGCGTTGAGATAAAATAATATGTCGTATAAAAAATAATAGGTTAATGAAACAAAAGAAAACACGTGTACCAATAAAAGCTTGAAATGGTATTATAAACATTAGCAAGTATTAAATAATTTGAGAATTTCTGGCCGCGATTTTGCAACACGTAATTGCAACATTGATTGATTTAGTAATGTTCATCCATACTCTATTAACAATTAAACTACGGACTTTAGATAAGTGATTCGCGTGGAATGAAAATCTGAATAGAATAAAACGGACGCATTAAATCACTGAAAATGAATCCGCACAACACTCTACGGAATTATATACAACAATTCCTTAAAGAATAATATCGCGAAATATAAAATTAAAATTATAAACAGTGATCGAAAAAGTAATATAGAAAAAATAGATAAAAAGTCAATATTGTCGGGGGGGGGCATAAGGTAATAATTACAAGCAGCGGAGAAGAGTAAGCAAGAGTAATTACTTGAATTCGTGTAGTAGTAGTAGTGCTTGGGTGAATCATCCTTTCGCAAGTCGTATAGTTTCGAATGTAACGAGCCCGGCGTAAAAGAGAGACGGACAACGGGGATTTAAAAAAAATGAGAAAGACGACGACGACGACGACGACGACGACAGCGAAGCAAAGGACGAGTCGTCGCAGTTGTTTCAGGCTCAGTCGTTGGCGTCTATCGCGATCACGAAGCGAAAATATCGTCGGCTGTTGTTCCCTCGGAAGAAATAGATCGCCGATTGTCCTGCAGCGTTGCATCGACCTGCTTTGCCATATGTTTTCTTCGCAGTAATTTCGCCTGACAAAATAATACGATTGCTAGCAGTACGCTGGGCAATAATAATTTTGCAGTTTCTCTCGCTGTATGCGTGGAGCGGTAGCCACGAAGAATTATCAAGCATTCTTACAAACTCGTGAAAAACTAGTTGAATTTTAATTATAACAGTTATGCCTGATTAGACTTGTTTCGTGAAATTCTTAGGAGGAGAGAAGAATTAACGGAGTAAAAACGATTTCGCGAAAAGCAATGATGTTAATTACTTCTTTAAACGTGTACGAGATTCATCAAATGAAACACCGATGAAATACTAATATACTCTACATTTTCAAAATACACAATTCATGAAATGTTTCTCAACTATAGTTACTCAATGCTATTGCCTGGATGTCAATCGGTAATATATATATATATATATATATTCATACATATTTTTCTTTTATTTTATATCGATGGATGTGTGTACGCGTACCACATGCATGCATGCACACACGTACATATGCACACACGCACATATGCACACACATTCAAACATGCACACGCACATATACACATGCATGCAAACATTCCCACACGCACATATACACACATACGCACACATAAACACATACATACATATTCACACGTATACACACACATAGACGCACGTACGTACGTACATACACACATATATAAATATATTTTATTTTTAAACTTAATCACTATTAAAACATCTATAAAAAATACTAAGTTATAGATATTTTTATAATTCTTCAATTTTCTGTTTTCTGTGTCTAATATTTTTATTTTCACTTGATGCATATGTTGACTTATTTCATTCGCCGTTTGAAAATGTGAATGATCAATTCCTTTAAGACAATATAACAACAATATAAATCATAGCATACAAAAATATGAATTAAAACATTTAAAGTTGTATTATTATTAAAAAAACCTTTGGGATAAATTATGTTAGAAAACCTAATGCGTCTTAAAATTATATTCTAATTTTTTTTTAATGGATGCTACCATAATTTGGCCCATTATCACTTAACTTGATAATGAAATTCTATTTTGTTGTTTAATGTATATGCGTACATTTCTCGTGTAATCTATTTTGTTGAATTATTACTACGTTGATATATTCATGTTGTAAACTAACTATTCCAAACTACTTACCCAAATTATATGAAAACTTATGTCTTATCTCGTATAATATTATTGCATGTTATTAGGTCTAGAAATTTATTTTGAGAAGGAATTTTCAACGTCACAATCTAATATGTGAAGAGAAGTCATATGTACATTAATACTTAATTTGTAAAAAAAATTTATTAACAAATCTACTAGTCATTTCTGAGTAATATACATTTTCCAATTAATCATTAGAGTATGCGAAACGACAATATTATTTGTTCGTTCGATTGCTTTTAGATAATTTTGAAAAATTATAGCCACCTCTGTTGAAAAAATTCCGAACAAGCGAGAAATTAAAGTAATGAATACATATGCATCCCTGAAAGTAATTAGAGCAAAAACTCAAAATCCGTCTATTTATTTGAACGTAATCGAGTAATTTAATAATAATACAGCAAAGTAAAGTTCAGCGACGAACGAAAATCTTGATCAGCTCACGATTATGCATATTCGACGAGCGGCTTTGTTAATATAATAAATAATGTGTTTTGCGTTAAAAAAAAAAAATTGCTTCGCGAGACAAGGAAACTGGTGCACTCTTCGCACACACTATATGTCCCGTTAGTTTTCTTTGCCCCCTCCCCCCAC
>JAPYYT010001945.1:0-21975 GCA_030522565.1 Ceratosolen corneri
GAGAGAGAGAGTGAGAGAGGGGGGTGGGGGGTTATGGTGGTGGTGCAAGTAGGGGGTGCAAGAAAGGAATTGGATATAATGCAAGACAATCGTGATGACGACGTGTGTGTGTGTGTGTGTGCGTGTGTGTGTGCCATTTGTAGCTCTAAGGTATGGTCAAGGTGCGACAAAAGTGTATAACCAAGAGATTGTATAATTAAGTAAATAAATGTGCTTATCTTGCCTCTTCTGCCTACCTAAGTTTAATTTACTCCAATCTCATCTTTAATTGAAATACTTGTGCTCGGTAATACGGCATAGAAGAAAGTGTCGCGCTGGCAAATTGTAATTGATCATGGCAATAATAATAACAATAATCATTATTTATAAATACTAAGCGAGTGCAATGAGAAGAATTGCAAAATTACGGCGTACATTAAGGGAATATTGTCAGTCTATTGATTTTATAGATGGCTAATTTGCACAATATTTTCAATTATATTGCCCACTAAATGTATGCATTATTCAACTAATAAAAAAAAAATTAGCTATAACGAGACAATAATATAGTAATGCATAATACCAATTCAAGACAATGATATTTAAATATGGGGTAGGCGATTCCGGATTTTTTATGCCAACGAAATAATGTAGAGTTACATGATTTTTAATATTAAATGTAATGCAACCGATTCTCGGCCTACTAGTATTATAACGTAAGAAGACGATGAAATTGAAATTTATGCTGAAAAACAATATTTATCTGAATGTAATTATTGAATTATATGCGTCTCGTTGCCTTTTACGGCGTATTTAGAGGGATCAAACAATACAAAACAATATTTGGTTTAATTTCCGACATGTGCTTATGCATGCCGTTGTCGGGTCGACGACGCCTCGCAAAATGTTAATGTTATATCTTACTCTTGCAATGTTATGTTTATCCAGCTCGTATATAACCTCGTACATCTCTCGTTATCGGATGACGTTTTTGCGACGAAAGGATTTAATATTAATTTCACGATTTTTGCTATAAAAGCCCGATTCATTTTCTAATTTGCGAGAATTTTACCAACGATGATGTAACAATGCAAATGGTTATTTCATTGAAGAAGTTTTGACGTCCTGAAATTTTTCCTACTCTCTTTAACGCGCTCTGCAAGAAATGAAAATGCTTAAGGATGTGGTTAGTTTTAAATTCTCAAGGTGGAATTCAATCTATTTTTTCGGATACAGTTGATCGTCGCAAAAGTGTTATGATGAATTTAAACGCAGTTTTTCTCGTTAGAAACAATTCGTTCTCGTCTAAAAACACTTTTTGATTTGGCCTTTTAACATTGGGACTAATTTGAAAGAATAATGTTATTTTATTTTTGTTTTATGTTGATTCAGTTGTTCACAATTAATCACACGGTAACGAGTCGTTATTTTTAAATGTATTTCTAATTTGTCATTTTCACAAATGCCTGCAATTCGTTTCAATGCAAAACTATTGTTATTATATTCTTCTTCGTTTTTTTTCTTCTCTCTATAAAATAAATTATTAAAAATCCATTAGTTCGAGCACGTTACACCAACTAACGAAGATTCAAACACCACACATCCGTAAATAGTATAATAAAATACTTGAATGCAGCTATTGTGCATTTGTCCATAAATATAGAACGAAGAGAAGGGATCGCACTTGACGAAGTCTGAAGATTCTCGTCGCTATTTTATATTTAACACTGTCGATTATCACTACGATAATACAATATATCAGCATATATTTTTTCTGTCCTTGCATATTAAACGGATTCGAATGCTTATTGCAATTGTCTTTAGGAGTGTACAATTTTTTTTAAATTGATTATTCTCTGTCTATTTATTTATATCTATCTATTTTTATCTTTCCATATCATCGCCGCCCCCCTTCTCCCCCTCTCCCTCTCTCTCTCTCTCCTCGTCTTTGTTATCTTATTTTCTTTTGTCGATAATTTCTAATATTAGATAACACACATATAATATACAGATAATTAAAAAAATAGATGCTAAAAATCAAGAATTTTCCAATTATATTTATTTTTTCTATCTTGCTCTTACAGATTAGAAAGCTATTGGCATTGCCTTTTTTAATTATATGCATAGATTCACAATTCGTAAATAGGCTAACTTTTGAAATTGTATAATAAAGTACGCACATTTAATTCGATACAATTGAATAATAGCTAAATAATAAGATTTTCAAAAAAAAAAAAAAATGCCTACGTAATAAGCAATAAAATACGGACAATTTTGTACATTTTTCTTTGGTAATAAATGTGTAAACTTTACCAAACGTGATTTCTACGAGTATAATAATGAAATGAATTTAATATAACTGACTAAATATTCAAAATTTGAGAATGAATATAAATCGTTAGTGCAGAGTTGGGAATGTACGTGCAATATAACGTGTTTACTTTAACAAGTTACAACCAGATTATTAGCTAAAACTTTCTAATCCTATGGGATAACACATTGTTTTATAAGAATTTATTATCAAATATAGAAATGGGAATAGCTACTTACAAGCTAGTTTACAATCTGTTAATAGATAATCGGACAATGAACAATGTCCTATGACAATGTAATATTACTATAAATTTTCAATACTACAACTTCTTACAGAGCGTGGGAGCCTGCGCTTTCCGAATATAAGTTTACGCTTGCACGCGAGCCTCCAGCTTTTTGGTATTACAGTACTAATATATATATATGTGTATATGTATATGTATATGTATATGTGTATATATATATGAGAGTGCCAAGTTGATTATACGTATAATGCCTGGGGATGGACTCTTGGCACTATTCCAGAATTTTCATTCTTTTTCAGCGCTTTTTCTAGCATCATATAGTCGCGGAAGATTTAGAGTCCCGAATTTTATTTCACATGGCCTCGCAATTTGTCCGATATTAGTACCTGACATATAAACTAATTTCTCCTTACCAGCAGTCTCATTATCAATTGGGATTACAGGCTGCCTCATTTCAAATACCTTTAAGAACTTTACATTCAATGTTACAACAAAAAATGTATGCTCACAAATACATATATAGTTATATATATTTATTCATAGTTGCGCGATTGGCTGATAAAATAAACTAAGTATGTTCGAAAAAATAGACCCGACTTTATGACATTTTAAAAATACTATACGCACATAAAACAATAACTTTCAAATATTAATGTAATTCTTGTTTCATTAATTTATCTATCAATTTCAATAATATATTACAATGGAATAACAAATGATATAAAAACAATCTAGAAATTTTTAACGAACCTAATGAAATTTGGTGAATTTGTGGGATACCGATAGAAAGACATTGATTAATCCATCAATGAATTTGTTGAAATAATGCTTCATTTATAAGGCGCCGCTTAAAATTAAATCAAAGAAAATGTTTCTTTTTATATTGAAAATCTAAATACATTGTAATTGCTCTTCAAATTGCCATTCATAACTCCAAATTTATCCTAAGCGCTATAATAAGCACGTTTTGATGATTAAAATATTGAACATACATAATACGCGAAAATATTAAAACAATGCAATTTCCCAATAATTAGCGATTACTGTTAGAATGTCAGTTTATACTGTTGCGCCAATAGAGGCTCGATTTTCCACAAAATTGCCCCCTTGCTGCGCAGTTGCTTGAATCTATCGCGAAAGCAAGAACTCCGTACGATTAAGGCAGCCAATATGTAGGAGGAGAAAACACAAGTGAAAACAAAAACTCCCCGATAATAAAGCCCTCCAGGTCGCGGCATAAACGACATTTGCTGCTCGTTGAAAATCCTTTGCCCATTTGGCGCCTCTTCGCATCCCTCTTTAAAATACCGTAGGCATAAGCGGGCGTTCCGTAAAGAAAAGCAGCGATCTCGCCCTCGAATCTCGGCCCCGACCGGCAAGGAGGCGAGGTCCGAAGGTCACACGGCTCGCTGCCTCCAAGAACTGCGGCGAGCTGTTTAGCCTTGGGCCGGGAGGGGCAGTCCTCGGCTGCTGCGGGCTCCCGCCGTCCAGATAACGTGGGGCGACTGCCCTCGCGAAGGATATATGGGCGCCCTCATGGTGTCCGCGCTCCCGTCATCCCCGAGCGAAGGATGCGCGGCCCTTTCTTTGTTCCCCGGGCTGGCCTGCGGGCGAGGCCTGCGGGGGGGTGGGTGGGGCAGGAGGCGCCACTCCCTCGTGCCGCGCGACTCGCCACCGTGGTCCACCCGGGACCGAGGAGCCTCCGATGATTTTCCCGCGCTCGCTCCTGCACATTACCCTCCTCACTTTCGCCAAACGCTTCATCACGGGCTTGTCGCGTTTCTTTAGCGGGCCAAGTCGCGACTATGACTTTGCCTTTTAATTGGGATTTAAAGCGCTTAACAGCTGCTATGTGGCCCAAAGTTATTCCCCAGCCAATGAACGCGCGATTAAAGTCATTTATCAAACTCGAGGCGCATATTTCGCCACACTTCGCCACATTTCGCCACATTTCGCCACATTTCGCCATATTTCGCCATATTTCGCCGCCCGATACAACGCAGCATACATGCCAACGTCGGAGAAGGGAGTAGTGTGCTTTTTCCTCTTTTCTTCTTCTTTCGCAAAATAATTCCCCCCTCCTCTCCTTTATCGATACTCTATTTGCTTGCAATTGCCTTTTACCTCCTGCTTGGACTACAACTGAGGCACATATGCTTTTAATTTATTCTCCAATTTTCCCCATACAGCTCCTCGTCCCTTCTTTTATCGAAGAGAGCGTCGTCACGTTTCGCACTCGAGACTCTCAATCCCGATATTCGCGTTAACATTAATTTTAATGGCATTGGCTTGGCATTGGCTTGGCATTGGCTTGGTGCACGGCTTGTTGCGAGCCAATAAATTATCGAGCGAGATATCGACCCGGCAATTTCCAGCTCATCGCTATTAAGAACAAAGCATTGCCGTACGCGAAATGCGAATCCATTGCGCTCTCCAGCAATATATCCATGCATCTCGACATTTTTTCATAACGTCCGAGGCTGATTTTGTTCCCTATTAAGCCAATGCTTCGATAGCGAGTGTAAGAGCTCGGCAATCCTCTGCATTGATAAGGGACAAGAGAGATCCAAGGACGAATGGTATAAGGGCGTTCGATCACAAAGGCCGAACGGGGGATTAAGAGGCCAGGGGAAGATCGAGGAAGATGTAAGGTGATTAAACGTGGCTGGTTAACTCACCCTGAGGCTTGGCCCTGCTCTTAAGGTCGAGATCGACGGGGAAGGGCTCGGCGCTGTGCTTGGCGACGGCCGCGGCGATCTCTCCGCAGCCGCTGCCGATGGTGATGGTGGCGATGGCCCCGATTGCCAATCCCGAGGTCGCCCTGGGCGGCGAGGACGACGGTCCCGCTGAGGGCGATGGGGCCGGCTGCTGCAGCACGCTCGAGCAGCATTCCTTGGCCTCCTCCTTGACCTTGATCTTGTGGAGGACTGCGCTGCTCGTGGCCACTCCGCCGCCCTCCACCTTCATGCTTGAGACTCGCCCCTCGGGTTCAGCCCCTAGGCCTGCGGACCGGAAATCATAGTCGATGACACACACAGTCTATGGCGATCACGAATACGCGGACGCATGAGCTACGTGCTGTTTGATTATGCCTGCATTAACAGCGGCTTGGCTTGGCTTATTAATGGACGTCGTCGAGGGAGTTGCGCGTGGAATTTCGATAATCAGTTTTAAAGCGCCAACGGCTGTCCCATCGCCATGAATTGAAGTGCCATGAAAAATTCTCTTTGGCTGCGCGCGGAACAGAGTATGCGCGCAAAGATAGCGCGATGACGAATTACGTAAAAGTATTTTCGGGCACTTGGTTTGCTTAATGTTTGGTATTAGGAAGAAGACAGTTGTCGGGGCGTGTGTACGCATGCTCGCCCGCACGTCTGCGCATAAACAAGCGGGAAGGTAAACTTGGGCCGCGTGAAAACAGCAGCTTCGAATGGAAAGCTTATGATCGGCTTACATTGCGCGCTAATTCAAGAATGTCGAGTAAATAGCGGGTGTATTTATGGAAAAATAAGAGTGTATTTATATGGAAAAATGTGCGCGGCGCATTAATTTTTTTCCACCAATTCGGTGTGTGGATATATATTAATAGCTCTGGCATTTGGAAGTGTCGGGTGCGATTCCGTAGAGTTTGCATGAATTTCGAAAGCGTTAAAAATACATTAGCGAGCGATCGCGACGTGCCTACTCATAATAAAAGTAGATAATGTCTTCGGGAGGTGGATGAAAATGTTGCACGGCCAAGGATGGACACGGGGATTGGTGGTGGAGGAGGAGGTGGGTGGGTGGGAGGGAAGGAGGATCCCGCTTGAAAAATGAGTCTGAGCGAGGGTCTGGAGAGTGGCGCGCAGGGGTGAAGAAAAATCGAGATGAGAGTAAGCGCAGACGATTCGAATTTGATTGATTCGAGAGACTCGGCGACAGCCCTCGCACAGCCCTGGCCTACGTGTCCTCTGCATCCTTGGAGCTCGCCTCCTGCATACCGATTGCCCTTTTAACGAGGAGTGCCGGCCGCATTTTCCCCGCCCTCGTTTTACCGTTGGTTAATGAATGACGACGCTTCGCCGCCGCAATGTTAATTCATTCGCGCCGATGGCCGAGTCGTTACGACCTCTCCTCCCCCCCCCCAATCCCCCAATCCCCCAATCCCCCAATCCCCCAATCACCCAATCCCCCACCACCACCGCTTCCCCGCCGTGCTCCCGCCCGACCTCATGCCCATACGCCCTTAGCAAACTCGCTGACCTCTTGGTTTGCCTTTTAAAATCTTTTTCACGTGGAAAGTTCATTATCGAAGTTTCCCGGCCCAGACTATTTTGCCAACTGCTTAACCCTTGCTCTTACGAATCATTGGAACTCTGATGAACCATCGGAAAACATATCTTATGCTTCATCTTATGCTCTCCCTACGCTCTTCCTACGCTCTTAAATAATCAATCAGCGGGGGATGGAACGCATAAATCGCCGCTCGTTTCTTTTTAATAATCTGCGCATTATCAGTAGTACTCCTCATCTTCTTTTCATTTCAATTGTCCATCCACAAAAACCATGACACCAATAAGCCACGATAACCCATTGCGTAGGCCGTGGTCGACTTGACGGCTCCATCGGCCGTGAATTTATTGGCCGAGAAACGAATCGGGGCCAGAAAAATATCCGGCGCAACGATTCGTCGCTGCGCCTCACTGCATCTCGCCCATAAGAAATGAAAATGCAATTGGCAGTAAAAATCCCCTCCCTCCCGTCTAAGCCCAGCCGACTGAGAATAATACGACTGCATCTTAATCAATAATTAATACCCAATGACAAGAGAGCAAAGCGAGCATCTGGCCAGCCCCCGACACAATGGCCCCCCTATTATCAGCAATTATCTCTCTCACGAAACGGCCGATCGCGAGTCGTAATCTCGCTAAGCGACTCTCCACATAATGCGGCCTTTGTGGCAAGCCCGGGGCCTCGCGCACCAAGACTCGGCCGAGGCCGAGGAAGTCGGGGCGGCACGTGGTGCGCGTCTGCTCGATCAGACAGCCTAATAAAAGCCAGAGACCAGATCGGGGAGTGCGTCGAAAGTCGCGCGCCACGCATCGACGTTTATAATACAGCCGGCGACTGTTTTATATCCCTCGCGGGCGGTCGCCCGAGATAAAGCAGAAGCGGTCGGGGCGCACGAGTGGCGGGAGCCCCCGGGGATGGGAGTGGTGAGGGGGAGGGGGGGAGAGATACGAAGGCGACACGGGGGTCGCGGCCATTTGAATTGCATTCAAGAGGAACGGAGGAAGGCTGCCTGGTCCAACTCCTGATGCCGTTCTGTCCTGGCTTGGGCAGCGCGCGAGCGCCCTTCCGCCGATCTACCACGACCACGACGACGACCACGACGACGACCACGACGACGACGATGACGACGACGACGAGCCCCCCACCCACCCATCCTCCTTATAGCCCCAGAGGCTTATTCACTACATTATCCACGTGCGCTTGCCATAGGGTGCTTTTACGTTTTATACTTACTCGCGTAATTCCGACAAGCCCTATGCACACGTTCTTTGCTTCTGCTTTTATTCGGCACCGAACGCTTCGGTGATTTGGCCTGGAAGACGTCTCCTCTTTCGATCGCTTTTTCCACTGTGCGGCGCATCGCGCGGCCAGCGAAATTAAATATGCACGTGCTCGAGCTCCTTCTTTGTTGTTTAGAATGCTACAGAATAGACAGTAGAGGGAGGTAAGTAGACCGGGCGACGTGGCGTTTACTTAAGCATTTGCAAAGCCGGCTACTCGTGCTGGCCAATTATTTAAGCATTGACATAAAGTCAAACAAAACATTATGGCCTCCGTATTCTTAAAGGAATTCAGAGCCAATCGGATGCATTAGTGACTTGCGTGTGTGTGTGTGTGTGTGTGTGCACGACACGAGATTAAGTAGGAGGATATGATGTGTGGGGGCGAATAGCGAGCAAAGCTACTTACAATGTCGATCGTTTCAATCGACAGACTCTGTAATTGATCATTATTGCATTTATTTCTGGAAGATTTCTCAAATAAGCCACTATGTGAAATGTATGGGCTTGTGTGTATTTTAGAAGAGGTAGTTTGAAAATTCACGTGACGATTCTGTGATTAGAAAAGAAATTGCCGCTTTTGAAAGGTTGATAAATGTAATTGTACTTATGAATTGTTGTACGAGAAATTGTAGTTTTATTAATTGTTGAAATATTTCATTCCCTTTATAATTAAATGCCGAATATTTAATCTAAAAATAGATTGTGTACACAGCACATTCGACCAGAGTTACGCGACTGTTATTTCATTCGGATATGTTTTGAATGATAAAAAGATTATATCATTCCAGTGGAAGCTCAATTTAATCGGTTTACAGGACAAAATAAAAGGCGCGCTTCTATTTTATTTCCAACAATGTGATATTCTTGACAGTGTTGTGAGCAAACTTTATAAAACAAATCAGCACCTCGGTTATATTATTTCATCAATATATAAATATATCCTAAACAATATCTATTAACTCTTATGATATGATTAGTAGAAACAATTGTTTTAAAAGCATAAGCAGACCTTTCATATGTTATTTTCATCTTTTCCTCGAGTAAAATCAGCAATTAAAGATAGCATAATAATAATTCGTAATCAATGTTTAAAATATTTTACATATAAAATATGGTGTTTTTTTTTCTTCTTAAGCGTGCGTTTATAAAATAAGGACCCAAAGAATTGAATATAAAATATTAAATCGTAGAACTTGGTAAATTATACAGATTTAGAAAACGTATGCGCGTATTGGAGGAATGTCTATCAGTTTGTATCTGTTACTACTTCGCCAACGAATTTACATATGCACGTGCTCCTCCTACATTTTATCCTCTATCGCATTGTCGTTTGTTACTTTGCATTAAATAACAGACATCCTAATACGCATTTCAAGATTTATACATATATATACATATATATATGTGTGTATATACGAGCAACTATACTTACATACTTAATTTTCGTGATATTACATTGACGGTACGTGTCGCGGGGCATTAACTACTGAATAAATCATCTAAATAAAATGTCGGAGAATATATATATGATATTTTTCGCAAAAGCGAGCTTCTTCCGTAACGAAGAATAAATTTAAAATATGAAGATTATTATTCGACCAACGAGACAGAGAAAGATGAAAGAGGCGCAAAATGTATTGGCCTGTAGTGGGGAAAATGGACGAGCTCCGTCATTCGTTAAGGCGCTTAGTTAAGCAAACAAGCAAATGCTTGCTCTCAAAGTTAAGTACGTGCTGCAATGGAAAATCCGTAGCTTTTCCCGGCTTATTCGCACACAGCCACTCAAATAACATCAAGTGTCGCGATCCTGCACACGGGTGTTCGCTCACTCTTCTTTAATATTAAGCGCCGTCCCGAGCTTTTTTCGCCATTTGCGTATAGGGAAAAGACATTTGCAATCAACAGTGCTGAAAAACACGTCCGCATTGTGCTCAAAAGTTTTTATTTTTCCGTAGTAATCGAAGCAATTATCGAAGAAGCTTGGCCAATCAATATAAGACTTTGTTTTAGTTTCGCGTTGTGACCGATGATTGATACGTGAATTGATAAATATGCGAATTAAAGATACAACAATCATTAATAAGATTAATCGTTCGAGCGTAATTTTCTTGATACAATAATCGATACGATAATTGCGTTTGTTTCAAAAAACATGCACGTTTGCTTGATTAATTTCTTCGGGAATTGTTGTTATTTGTGTTAAGAATCTCTTTTGACGAATAGTTTCATATTTTGAGAACATTACAACAAGTGATATGTCTATTGAACCAACTTCCATACCCAATCATAATAAGTTGCTTATAAATGCACAAGTACAATGAGAGTCTATGACTCTTATGAAGTTGAAAACGCTGAATTTCGTTACTCATTTTACATGAGAATAGGTGTAAGCGTTGCGAGGAACGCAATTCTTCAACGAAACTTCATAATTACATTGACATTTGAAGAAAGTTGAAGAAAGTTGTGTGCTATGGTGACACGATTGCGAAGGCCTTGCAAACAGCAATTTTATTCGTTCGATAGGCGATGTACTTGAAGTGGCGAAATAAAAAAAGCAATGGGACGCAAGGAGTAAACATTAGCCGTCTAGTAAACATCAGTGGAGAATTCTAAAAGCGGAAGCGAAAGACTAGATGTGCCCGCGATCAATACGCATAAAAATGACGCTCAATTTTATCAATCGATGTACTGTGCTGCTTGGCCAAAACACGATAGCTGCCGGCTAAAATTTCTCTCTCCTGTTCTCCTTGGCACCCCACCGCTCCTTGCAAGGGGGAGGGGGGGTGGGCGGCGGCGGATTCTTTTTTCGTCCATAACGACAATCGGTGCGCGCTCCCCCCGCAACTCTCGCAGTAATTAGAAAAGTTGGAGAGAACGCGCGACACATCCAGCCTGAGCCTCCTGGTCCCTCTCCCCTCCCTCGTAATCCCGAGGCCAATACACTTCCGCGTGCATGCAGGCACGGGAGCTTGTATGCAAAAGTCACGTACCTATAGCTTATGAGTCTGGCTCACCTTCCCTCCCTCGACGGCTCGAGATTGCAATATCGTCCGTGACTCATTTGGGCGCTTGCCTCGCGCGCAGCAAACAAAAAGAGAGAGAGAGGAAGAGTGAGATCGCGCGCGACGGATTTTGCGGGGCGGGCGGTGGGCGCGAGGGGCCGATGGACGAGGAGCGGCGGCGGGGGGGCGGCGGCATAAAGGTTGGCGGTTGTCGTTGGGGTAGGGTGGGTGGGTGGGTAGGGTAGGGGGAGGGAGGCGGAAGAAGAGGGTGGGTGCCATGTGCGCCTGAGCGCACATACTTATACGCTGTCAGGATCCAGATGTGGCCGTCGCGCGGCGCGTTGCTGACTTACGAAATCCCGGCTGCTGCGACTGGAATTCGAGGAGATGAAAAACATCTTGCACGAACCTTTTGCACTAGTGCTCGTGTAGCGGTTTAGAGGGAGGGAGGGAGAGGGAGAGAGGGAGAGAGGGAGAGAGAGAAATAAGGCCAATCGATGGAGCTTTTCCTTTCTTTCGCTGTCTTCCTCTTCATTTTCTAGCCCTGCAAGTGGCGGTGTATGGTGTAAGCCGGCCTCGGCGATCTGTCTTCATCCCGCAAGTTCTGTCGCGTTGAGATTGCGGCTTCCGCAAAGGGAGAGATAGAGAATGAATGAGAGAGAGAGAGAGAGGGCAGGAGACTTGAGTTGCTGTGGATTATTAGCATTTTTATACCAGCTCCGGCGAGATATCGACGTTTTCGTTATTAATTGCTAGGATTTCGCGGGATGTCGTCGAAGTAACCGCGAGTACTGCGGTGCGTTTTAAATTGCTAAACTTATATGATCGATTCCCTGTGGTATTTCTTCGTGGCTTCCCGTTTAATTTGCACGTTGGTCGAAAATTATTTCAATGTTTATACCTATTTGTCCCTCCTGTGTTCCTTAATGCTTACAAATGATTGTCATTATTTCAACTGTCAGACGAACGGATCTAGTTCTTTAGATATTGAAACTCATTATTCTGGCCGGAGTTGTTGGAGCAAGAAAGACTGACAATTCCAACTTATTTCGAGAACAACGAATGCAAATAATACATCAACTGTGTAATACAAACACTCGGAATGTAAAAATTGCTAATCATTGTAATGTGGGAAGTGGGAGTATTGGCCGGAATTAACGGCACCGGCGGTATAGAAAAGATTAAAATACACAATTATTTGTTATATTTACTTAAATCACACCGTTCAAAATGAAATTTCTCTCATGACGTTCAACTTATTTTACAAATACACAAGGTTATCATCAATCAAATAACAAATATATATTAATCAAACGAAAGGTGGATAATAGACATATAATATTTTGCATTGACATAGTTAATATTACTTGGTCGTCTTGACATGATTTTTAGATAAAACGATCGGAACAGAAAGGTGACGTAAGTTTAATAATAATGGAATAAATTATTTAATCTCTTACAAAGTGGAATAAATATTTCTGGTAAATTTACCCCGTTGATGTATTATTTCAAGTAAATTTGAGCTTCCGTGAATCATTAATGATGTCAATCCCGTAATAGTCAATGTCAACTGTTATGACGGTCAAAATAAATAGAAAAATCCTTCATATTTCTATTAATTACATACAATTGAAATTGCACTTACTTATTTGTATTTATTATATTTTAATAAGCAATAATTAAGTACCTATATTCATTTGCGTTACCTAAATAAATTCTAATTGATATAATTAATCAATAATTTTGCACAATTCTATCTTAGTTCTCATTTTAATGTATTCATAGTTGTAAAAAAAATTGTTAGTTTATTTTCTAATCTAATGAATATTAATTTTTTGATAATTTCGATATAGTATTTTTTAGTAATTTCGTTAACTGCAAATTAATAATAGATTAATAATTTCTTCTATTCAAATTTTCCAACATTAAATTAAATGATTAAAATATTCACGGTAATTTAATATCTAAACGCAATTAATTTGAAATCATTGAAATTGCATTCGCAGTGTCATAAACATGAATTTTAACGTACGTTTCTTTAATATTTTCACTGGAATAGGCATTTTAGAAAATATGTGCAAACTTTGCGAAACGAATTGATGTTTTCGATAAGATTCTCTACTTCGATAACCTATTTATTAATTAAAGTTATACAAATAATAATAGTAGGTATTAAGTAGGATTAAATGACAGATTTTAGTTTTCCTCTCGACCGTATACGCTCGAGTCTAAATTAAATACCCCTACCATCAATCAACATAGTATCCCATCATGAAAATCATCAGTTTAGATAATGGGATTCGATATCCCATGATCAAGAAGTGTTAATCACGCTTCTTGCTTTCGAGCCAATCGGTTAAATACATATTCCTTCTCCACATTACCATTATAATGTTCAGCCCTCATCTTCGTTTGCGCGTGCGCGTGCATAGCAGTCCGTGTAATGCCTACGTAAAATAATTACGCGATAATTAAGTCGGGGCCAAATAATACATAAGTATTTAAGCACTTGACTCGACGATCAAAAGCCAATAGATTTGGTACATTTTGTACGGACTAACGCGGATGAAAATATTCCCATTCAAAGGAAACTATTTTCCAGCTGACTATTCCGTACAATATTTGCTGGCTAAGCTTAATAATTTCATTATATATATATATATATGTATAAACGATTTGACTTTGCTTGCTCGAGTATTGTACTGGAGCAATGTCAGTATCTAAATCCCGAGTTACTTAAGCCGAATTTCCGCTTGACTTTCGAGGCAATCGAGCGTGAAAAAAGTCCCACAACTCGTTCGCTTCTGGAATTTCATACACAGCGCGTCACTCCGGATGTAAGACTCATTGGCATGTTCGCGGCATTGCACGATCGATTGCAAGATGAACATTAGTGCGCGGATAACGAGAAAAGTCCCGCGAGGATATTGGGAAGGAATGTAGGCCAGAATCGGGAAGCCCCAGTTTATCAAAAGAGTAAGATCCACGTTGAGTGTTATTCGCGAATCGATCGTCCAACGCCCTTTTGCACTTTTAAAGGGACGAAAGTGCATCTCGCTTCCCCGTCCTTCCACCTCTCAATCTCTCGCGCCCACCCCCACTCTCCCCACTCTCTCTCATTCGCTAGGTTGGAACGACGGTCGGGCTTATGTTTATACATATGTCCCACACATGGCGTGTGCGCCACAAGCCTCCGCGCTCACCGAAATTTCCAATATTAGAATTGCCGGGCGAGACGGAGGCCAGATGTCTACCGCCTGCACAAAGTTCTCTCTCTCTCTCTCTCTCACTCTCGCTCTCGCACGCTCGCCTGATCTCTCGTTCTCTTACTTTCTCGCGGGCGCGCGCGCCTCCAGGAGCCTTTTCGTACTCATAGAGCCGGGCGTTTAGGGCGGCTTCATTATAAAAATGTCACGCACAGTCGCGCCCTCCACCTCCACCTCCACTTCCTTCCGTCCCTCGCCCACCCGAGCTTTCATCTTTCCGAGCCGATATCACTCCTGTTACGGGGCGCACGTGACCACGGCGATGATGGGCCGTGCAGGTGAACCTCCTGCAATGGATTTTCGAGACCAGTCCTTCGCTAATATTCTGCCGAAGCGCAGCTACGATGATCTTCCTGTCTTTTTTATTTCCGACTTTCGGCCCGAGCGAGATGGAACACCGTCGCCCGGCTCTTTTGAAACGGTTCCACAATGTTTCGAGATTAGGGCATCACCATCACCAATAAACCATTGTTAAAGATTTCAAATAAAAGACTATTATACCGACTTCCATTTTTAGCAAACTTTACCTATACTTCTCATCTCATAGTTGTATAACTAAATATCTATGCAAATCAATAATAAACAAAAATTTTTCTCCTTAATATTCGCTTAATTAAACATTCGAGAATACCTGTATTATACGAGAATTAATGCCTAATTTCAAGATCAACTTTTCGAAATAAATACTTTTCGATTCGGCTAATTAGATCATTCATTTATCATGTCATAATGAATGTGTATGTGTATGTATATATAGACACCTCGTCGTATACAAATATAAGAGAATCTGACGCATCGGTAATATTTTTTAAAATGACTTACATAAGGAACAGATGTTAAAAAATGTATTTTAAGAAGAAAATAATATTTTTAGGAGTTGTAATAAAATAAAAATTTCTTATGTACATCCAATTTTTAACCCACGAATCTTGGGTGCAACTCATAAAAGGCTTTAACTCTTTTCTTTTTTTTATGAAAGATAAAAGCTTTATTTTTATAACTGTTTATGCAAAATCGTATTAAATGTTGATTTGCTAAGATGAATATTTTTTTGAAGACAGATACTCATCGATAACTTTGCCCGTACTTTTGATAAGCACGAGCGTGCCGCATTAAAATGCATGTATTTGTCATGTTGCAACAAATTTATCGCCAAAAGTATATGAAAATTATAGTGGCAATTGGACATTCTTTATAAAATTCAGCGGGAATTTAAATTTTGCGAATTTAATTTTATCCAAGTAATTTTTATTCGTAAGATTTTCTAATCTAAATTTACCAAGAGCATGGAGCATTGCACTTACGTTACAATAATTCTACCGAATGTATAGATACGTTTCATTCACGAAATTGAAATTTTTAAGTAGCCAGCTCGTTTGCTTCAATGTAAATTGCAATTCTATTCCTTACCAAATAATGCCCTGCAAATGAAAATATTGTCAAAGTAACAGATTAGTTTTCCGAGCACGTGGCACTATAAGCACTTAAAAATCAATATATCGAGTGACTCTTTTTAATTAAACAGAAAAAGTATGAAAGTTAAAATTCACTGGAGAAGTAACGCTTTTTAATTATCTCTCCCGTTGTATCCAGCTAATTGAATGAAAAAAATATTAGAGGTGACGGCGTTGTTTCAACAGACCCAAGCCTAAGATTGTTATAATGTTTATAAAAAAAAAGCCTTCATATGTTCTTCCATTGCTGATAAATCAAACTCTTAAAATAAAGTCGGTTAGGGCATTATGGTAGAATAAAGTAATGCTATCATTTTGCAAGCACATTCTCATGAAAAGGAATGGCTTTGAAAGAGAACTGGAAAATCTATAGTACCGCGTTGATAATGAGAATCTGCTTGGCCATTCAAAGAAGCAGCTTCCTTATAAATGCCAAGAGACTCGGTGCCACATAAATAGTTCCTTCATGCTTGAACGGGAGAGAGAAGTTGGATGAAATGGTGTATCTGCGGAGTTGTATGGGTTGTATCGCAGCTCGGCCCTCCTTCCTCCGACACCCCACGCGTGCAACCGACTTTCACACTTTTACGGCAGCTGGCTGTAAGTGACGTTTTCGCTCTCACTACCACCGTCGCCCCCACCCCCCCACATTATTCTTGGGCTCGCGCGCCCGCGAAATTGTTTAAGCGGCGAGATAAATTAGGGTTTGCCAATCAATTGCTCTTCCAAAGCAGACACGGACACTTGGTGACAGGAGTCGAAGTTCACGGGAGGCGGGAGTCGAGATCGAGGATGGCGAGGTGCTCGCACTGCCTCCAAGATGGAAATTCAGTTGCTCGAGACTTTGTCGCACCCCCGATGAGCGATGCAGTTTCATCATTTTCCGCCATTCGCGCGTCTGCCTTATGGTGCGTTGTGGAGTAGTCGGTTTTCCCGGCATCGAGCGAGATAGAGATAGATTGTTGGATGGACTTTGCAAATTCTTCGTTTAAGTAGGGTCAACATTATTGCATTTCGGCAAGTTTCTTTTTGTACAGTGGGAACTCGATGATTCCTTGGGAAGGATCTCCTGGGAGCGTAAATTCGCCGATTAAACGAATGGCTCCAGTTACGATTAGTATTATTATTATTAAACGAGGGTAAATATAATATCGTTTAGTGAATTTGCATGAAAATGTAGCGTGGTTATTTGATTAGAAGTGCCGAAGGATTGACAAGGGGAAGGTATTCGCTCGATATTGCGCGTAGGTTGGGTCGAGGCTGAGGCGATATAATAACAATAACAAGTCGAGGCTCGATCAACAAAAATACCTGGCGTTCGGGAAAAGTTGTGAAAATTACTGGAGTTACGTTAAGAGGTGGAAAAATCCGGCAGGGTGTATCAATTATTGGATTGTTGGCGAAACAATTCGTTCGTAGCCGGAAAATCGAAAATACCGGAGCTGCAATAAGTTAAACTTTTTCTGCCAAATGCCCGTGCTTTCCGCCAATTCCCCTTCGAAGAAACTTAAACTCTCCTCCAACATCCCCTGTTTAGGGTGCGTGTACCAGTGCACCACCCCCGCAATCCCGTCCACGTAATGACTGGGGATTCGGCCGAGTCTTCAGGCAACTTGGAAATATCCAGGGGAGTTGGCAGGTGTGCCGGGGCTGCAGATGGTTCATCAGGATCGCATCCCTCCGAAGGGGTTCGCGCCCCCCGGATAATCGAGGAGTGGGAATATTTCTCTCTCGTTAGAGCGCGCGAGGACGCGCACCTGAGGTAATTCCTCCATCGACGCATTTGAGAGGCGCACGGGAGGAGCAGCAGAGGAGCAGGACGGACCTTTATTCCCATCTCCGTCGCGGCGGTGTGTGCATGCGCTCCTAGTCTCCCTTTCTCTCGCACTTCATTTTCCGATAGGCGGCGACGCGCTCTGTCCGACGCTTTGCCCCCACCCCTCCCCCCTCCTCTCCCAAGGCTTTTAAGCTTATTAAGGAAATCGAGGGGAGGATCAATTCGATTTTATTGCTTCCGCGTGATTGATGCACTCGACGCCCTGCGAATGCTGCTACTCGCCGCCGACCAAACACTCCTTTATATAGACAAATGACTGTTGTATAAAAATTCCTTCGATTTGCAATTAGCGTGCGGGCTTTCCTCCTTTCATCGGGCTTTTCGTGCGATGCGCTCGTATTCGCGTTTATGTGCCTTGATCACAAGTCCCCCACCCCCACCCCACTTCGCACCACCAAACGATCCGTAAGAATTGTTGCTCGAACGGCAATTTGCAATTATCAGAAACTCTTGTATCTCGTGTAACAAACGACAAATACTGCTCCTGTTCAATTAACCTGGGAGAAATAAATGCAGGCTCTGCAGTTTCTTTGAGGGCTTCCGGGACAATAGGCGGCTGAAAAAGAACGTTTTTCAAATATTTTTATAAGCCCGGCTGCGATAGCTATTTTCACAGATATCATTACTGCGCGACATTTCAAGAATACTAATTGCATGACAATTGGATAAATTAGGCAACTGACGTTTGACGCTAAATCGTCTGCGGCAGATGAAAGTAAAGAAAAATTAATTTTTACGCCCAAGGCATAGAATTGATTGCAAACATTAGTATTTGGCGCACTCTCGACAAGTGAAGTTTTCAATGCTCGTTGTTACATGTAATGCGAAGTTGGACATTTAGAGGAGTAATATTTCCCTTAAGGATTAAATTTTTACATTCATATAAAATCACGTGGAATGTCAATTTCAATTGATTGAAAAGCTTTTGAAAAAAATATTTGACACTTGCACTGATAAGGCACTTTCGAGCAACTCGTTTACAATTTTAAGTGCTAGTTTCGTACACATGAAGAGCGGATTTTGAAACTTGGTTGAAATTATCTATTCTAAGCCCGTATGGCGCAACTTCATCTTTGCCAGGTGCCACGAAAAATCAATTTATTGTCGCCAACAGAGTATTCTTTCCGCCCGGATCACATTTTGAGCGCAATTGTCAGACGTATTTATCGCGATTCTCAGCGTATCTATGGGCATTTGGACCAGAATTTATCCCCCTATACCTATTAGAGATGGCCAACAACACTTCTTTTGTGTTTAAAGTTTCAAATTCTTTCAATATATCGCTATATCTCCCCCGCCAGGTTATTAAATGCTCGGTACGACAAAGACTAAGGGCCGATTGAACTATTTTTCCTTAACCATTTAAAGCAATAACGACAATAGCAAGCACGAGAACAACGAGAACAACTAATGTCATCAATAATAATAACAACAACATTAAAACACGAGCACTGACAATAATAATAAGTGAACTAGTTACTTAAATAAGCACTGTCATTGCCATTTCTGTTATCTATCATTTATTTTATCCTCATTTGTTAGTTCATCGTGATCCATAGTAACTTACATTGCAAAGCTAAAATAGCCCCCAATTAGCTAGAATATATATATTATAAAAATTACTTTATAAAAGAAATTGTAAAGCACATTAACGAATTACTTTTAATATCGCGTGAAGATAATTTCCCCTTCGGGATCAGTCGTTCTTAGCCGAAGGGACATCATGGCTCTGCTGCCTCGTTGATTCGAGAATTTCAATTAAATCATTAAGTCGCATATACTCAGTACGTACTTGAGAACTTAAAAGAAACTGCAAAAGTACGAAAACCCAAAGCTCTCCAAAATTCTGAAAGTTTTTCAGAATTTTTTTCAGAAGTTTTTCAGAGCTCTTTGGCTGCTTACAAATGTTGTTGCAAATTATTTTTCATGCCTTTAAGGAGACTTTCTACAATCCGAGGAGCAATCAATATATCTTTCAGCGTAAATCATAAATTAAAAGACGGCTATATAATGCTATAATGCTATAGAATTGGCTATCATAAATTAAAAACCTCCTCATCTACGCGCGCGCACACGCGCGCACAATATCTCCATTACAATAGATCGTCCGAGTAAGTGAAAAGATCGATAAAGTTGTCGAGCTAGAACAGAATGAAAAAAGCTCGCGTGTCCTTGAGAAGAATTCGCGGCTCCCGACCTCGCACTCGACTTCAAAGTCCTCCCGGGCACTCGCCCAGGTCCTTTAATTGGAGCTCGTCCTCGAGCAGCAGGTGCTCCCTTCGCTTGCCCATTCCTCCGTGGCGGCGCTCGCTTCTCACTTTGAATCGCGAGCTCTGCCCGCAACACCTGACCGGCTCCTTCTTCCTCGGCTCACTCACTCCTCGCCGCGCCGAGTGAGAAAGATTAATAATACCGGACGCGAGCCAAAAGCGAGCTAAAAGCGGAGCGAGGGCCAAAGCGCGAGCCCAAGCCCCTCTGTAGTAGCCTACCTCTGCTCCCTCCCACCCCCACACACACTCGTCGCTCTCTCTCTCTCTCCCGCTCTCCCGCTCTCCCGCTCTCCCGCTCTCTCTCTCCCGCTCTCTCCCGCTCTCTCTCTAGGGGCAGGCTCTCTTCTGTTGCCAACAGTTAATCGATATAATACTTCGGTATAACATGCGGCCGCGGCAAAAGCGCTGGCAGCGGCTGCCGGGGAAAGACAGGAGAGAAATCCGGAATCGGGCTTTCATTCATCAAAAAGCTCGATCCCTCGCGGCGCTCGGCCTCCGGCATCCGCTTTGTTTTCGACGGGGCCACCTCCTTCTGCCCCTTTGTCCACCGATCGCCGCTTCCGCGATTGGCTCCCTCCCTCGATCCTCCTCCTCGCCACCACCCCCCAACCGCCCTCAACCCCTCAACCCCTCAACCCCACCATCGCCGCCGCGGCTACCACCACCTCCGAAGTAGCCGCGTCATTTGCCCGTCGTCACGCTTTTTATCACCTTCTTCTGGTGGATGCGCTACTACTCTTTCGGTGCCCTCATCCCTGCTCGAGCACCGCGCCAACCGAGAGAACAATCGGCGACTGAGCATACGATCTGCGATTCTCCATGTCGCTCCTTCGCCATACTCGAGACGTCCATTATACCCGATCTCTCTCTCTCTCCCTCTCACTCTCTCTCAACTCATGGTTGATAGTGGCGATGGTACCGAAACGAATGAGCGACGCGTGCACGCCCAATAAAATCCTTACCTTAATCTTCTTCCCCTGACTATTATTATTATCGGTCAATTTGAAATGAGGCCTCTCAATTTCACGTAGCTATTTGATATTGCGACAATATATTTCTCGCGCTAGTGATCAATTCCACCCAGTGCTTTTGATTGAAATGAAAAGAACAAAGCGAGAGGAGAGAGAGTGAATTCGGTTAGAAGCCGTTATTTCTTATTCTTCGTGGGTGGCTGTTTTATTTATCGACGTTGGCCGCACATTCTCAGTCGTGCATTAAATTTTAAATGAAAGTTTATTCTCGCTTTCGTAGCAGCGTCCTCTAAGACCTTTAATTACCCGATCATTATTTACGCGGATGTCGATTTTTATTAAACGCCCTGAAAATTATAGCCGAAATAGTGGCTACGTTTATAACCGGATAAACGTTTGATATAAGAAAGCGTCTGAAACTTTATCGCATATCCATGATCTACGAGCCTAATTTTTATAAAAATATCGCATTAAATCGAGAGCATTCCCTGACATCTCGGCTACGCGGAAATTTGCACGGGATATATTTCGAAACAGGCAGATATCAATTTCCAAGATTAAACAGCTCTGGCGGTAATTGATAAAAGTTAAAGCAGAGGTGAAAAATATAGCCGAGAAATCGGAGTTATCCAATAAATTTGGACTTTGCGTTTGTAAATGCTTGGCGTTGCTGAAAAAAGAGAGAGAGACAGAGAGAGAGAGAGAAATGGAATGTTTGAGCTCGTTCCTATCCCTCCACTCATCCATAATTGCCTCCTACCTTCTTCGCCCAGGGTTGCGGAGGCGTGGGGGGGGGGGGTGTCTGCGTCACGAGAGGGGAGGAGGCGAGGAAGTGTACCGTTGATCTCCACTTGCTCTTGCATTGATTGTCATTCTCATTAAAATGGATGCCAGCCAATAAATTTTGAGATAAAAATGTAAGTAGCACTTAGGAGCCGAGAATTGAGTCGCGTCGATACTTTTGTAATTAAAGCCTTACGCCGGGGGCGGCAGGGGCGGCGTTGTCCTACGTGGCGAAACGCTAGAGACGAAGAACACCTCGTTAATCCGACGAGTAGAAAGCAGCAGTCCCGCCCGCCCCCC
>JAPYYT010001946.1:0-58673 GCA_030522565.1 Ceratosolen corneri
AGCGTTTGGGGGATAGTCATCGGGAATAGATGGAGAATAGAAGCGGTGGCCCTTCGACGAACGCCGCGTGGTGCGGGGTGCGGGGCGCGAGGGAGGGAGTGAGGGAGGGAGGGAGGGGTGCGCGCGCGCGCGAGATGGACCGTGCAGGGTAACGGGGCGACGTAGCGCCGTCGAGGGGCGGGGGGGATAAGGGCGAGGGGCGAGAGGCGAGGCGAGCGAGAGAGCGCGCGCACCCTTGTGCGTGCGTCCGTGCGCGCGCGAGAGAGAGCGGGAGAGCGAGCGAGAGAGAGAGAGAGAGACACAGGGAGGGAGAGAAAGCCTAGGGCCCCCGGATCAATGCCGTACTTAGAGAGCGTACCTGCGAAAATCTATTCAGTCTCCGGCCGACGCCTCTCCCTCTTTCCGACGGGTGCGCCCGTCTCGCTCGCACAGTGCCTACGTGACCGAAGGCAGCCGAGAGCGACGCCGCCGACGCCGCCGTTGGGGTTGCGCGCCGAGGAAAAACCGGACGCCCTCCTGTGTGTGAGAACGCGGACCGCCGCCGCGCGCTATGGACGCGTCTCGTGCCGCCCGAGGAGCGCATCGCTCGCGCCAAACTTACGGACGTCAGGTAAGGACGAGAGGAGGAGGAGGAGGCTTGGTGTGGCGAGCCTTTTGAGTTTTCGCGGTCTTTGGTGGGTTAGGAGCGTCGTGTCTGGTTATCGCGCGGAATGAGTTGTTTGGGTTGGCGGCTCGACGAGTGTTTGCACGTGTTGTAGTAGTACCACGAGGGCTGGCGACGAGTGGTGGTCATGTGCTTCCGGCTTGGCTGATTAGACGACGAGGTTGAGTGAGCGTTGGGGAAGGTGCGCCTGCTATTAGCGATAGGGATCCCGAAGCGAAAGCAATTGTGCGTGCATTGGTGATATATGGTGCCTCGTTGACAGTCTCGAGAGTGCGTTTAAATGTTGGTTGTAATAGCGGGAGAATGGTTGTTGGTGAAAGGAGATTTGGTTATAGGCTGTGCACTCTAATCCGACGCTTAACGAGCCAATAGTAGTGGGAATGGCTCGATATTCCAATTTTATCGGGTTTCGCGCAGTTATTGAGCTCCGGAGTGCCAAAGTGTGCCTTGCCTATACCGTTGTGTTCCGTTTCAATTCAAATCCCAATGCCATATTTGCAGTTTTGTCGGCGAGAGAGTGTGAGTGTGAGGGAGGGAGGGTGGGAGGGTGGGATGTGTTTATTGCCGGTATATTTTGTTTCGATCGTCGACGAGTGCGCAGTCCGTGATTAAATGCCGATCGAGCCGTGTACGAAGAGCGTAATTGCGCGCGGCAATGAGTTTGAGCCTTTCATTTCCTACGTGTAACCTCGAAGCGCGTTCATTACGGGCATTGTTAAGCGCGCGCGCGCGCACGCACGCACTCACCGCGATCGTTCACGTAGGACGGATTTAACGATCGATAATTATTGCATTTCTATGTTACGTCGGAGCTGCACGTGAAAATGTTTTTCAACCGCCGCGCCGTTTCTCGCGACCGTTAAACACGTGGGTGCGCGCTCGCGCATTGCAACAAAGTCCCGTCTAAGGTGGCCTGCCTCGGCCGCCCACCAATTGCCCCCCCCCCCGCCCCGGGCTTGTCTGCGAAAAGTCAGAGCGCGCTTTCGCGCTTAAAAAGAGTACCTCGTAGATAAAAGGCCAACGGCTTTTTTTCTCTCGATGGGGAAGCGCGGTCGATACGGCAGATCGCGCATCCCCTCGTGAGCTCACCCGACTAACGTCCACGCACCCGTTCCTCGGCTTTCAGGATGGATGTACCACGTGGTTGACTGCAACATCCTGGGCGTAACTCGGCAGCAGAAGCAAGCGATAGCGATCCACTGTCTGCAAAAGTCGATCGAGGCGGAGCCGAAGAGCGGACAGAGCCTCTATCTACTTGGGCGCTGTCTCGCCGCATCCGGACAAGTTCACGATGCTTTCATCGCTTACAGGTGAGAGGCGACGAGCGGCATTATTCTTGTCCTCGGTTGACTGACGTTGGAGGCTTTTTCATTTGCCGGCGGCCAACTCGAATTGGATGGCAATTTGCCGGGGCGCGCGCTCGAGAGCGGCGAGAGTCGGTACATCGGGAAGTTGGCGAGAAGTTGCTTGCTCGAGTGGGACTTGAGCCGAGTTTCTTATCGTCTTATCGTTGTAATAGTAATGTCATGGAGCTGGTCGCATAAGATTTCGGGGAATGATATCGAGTTGGGCCAATATATTGGCAGGTAGTACGGCTGTTTATTATGCAACGACCACACGACATTCGTCCGCGTTGCGAAGAAATCTTGGCAATCGGCTTCGTCGGGAAGACTTTTTTTATTAGAGGTTCGGCTACGGTTACGGCCTGCCGAAACAACGCGCCATTATTTATTATAGTGCGATTGTTTATCACAATTGTAGGGACGCTTAGGCCAAATTTAACGATGTGACGGATTGAAGCGACGCATCCCAGAAGTTCTTGTGAGATATCGCGCGCGACGTTTGTCGGTCGACGAAAATCGCTAGAATTATTTTAATATGTCAGTTGGACCTTACGTGGGTTGAATTCGTTCATTAACGAGTCGGATGTGGCCCAGTTTCGGTATTCGAGCGAATATTGAATGCTCGCTTTTAGCATTTGTTCTCGGGCGGCCATTTAATATTCATGGGCGAGCGGATTGAATATGCAGTGAGTTTAAAGAATTACGAACCCTCGCCGTTCTAATCGCGAATCCAAATTAATAATAACGCCCGACGCACTGGACACTACGGATTTATAATAAGATTACCGGGGCTCGCGTTATTAAAGCTCACGTTTGCGCGACGTTAAGCCGTCGAAATGGAGATGAGCAAGTTCCTTGGAAAATTAGCGAAAGCTTTGTTGTGCAATAAGCTTGGTGTCGCCGCGTTGGGTAATCGATGCAATATTAATAAGCAATTTCAGCTGTCTTGGAATATTGAGGGAAATTCAATGTAGACGGGAATACGTTATTATTTGGAAAGTAGGAGGGTTTGATGCCGTTTGCAATTTCATATCGATCGACTAGTATCATTTAAAAATTAATAAGCGGGTCATTGTCGCGGAACAATGCATTTAATCTAATACCGTGAATAACGTAAGCAACTTTTTTTTTTATCTTTATAGAACTGTTTTATCTTTATAGAAAATGAGTCGTTATTATATTGATAAGCATTCAACCACTATATATATACATATATATATGTGTGTATATTGTCATCTAAATTTGTGAAATTTTACATTTCAAAAGCTCGAAATGAAATTGTTAAATAAATGCTCTTGTGGATGTGGGCATCAATTTGAAAAGAGAGATAAGAAGAAGCGGAATAATTACACCTAACTTTTTATATGCCAATGAATTTATGGAGTCGAAAATGTTGGTCGGCTCTACTTGAACGAAGCATAATTTTTCTTTTCTTTCTTTTTTTTCCTTTGAATAACTTAATCCTTTGTTAGGCGCTTCGCTAAGCACGCTAATGTCGAATAAAAGCTATTGACATTGTCGACCTTTACCTCGTACCATTAAAATTCGTTTCACCGAGCGCATGTAAACAAAAATAACCGAAATGACGTCTTTGTTGGGCCGATCGAACGGAATTTCGGCGACCAAAGAAGAAGAAAAAACATTAAAAGCCGAAAGGCACAAGATGCTTAAACTTGTACATTAAACTTTGCTTCTTTTCAATCGCATCAGATATTATCGCGAGACGTCATTTTCATTCGCGATTAAATCTTTCTATTCAGAACATTGACTCGCAATCTACACGGAATTTCAGCGACACGACGAAGCCCACGATCCTCGACGGATCAATAAGTTTTCAACTTAAATTACCGAGAATCGATATTAATCGCAGTCCCAGATTTATCCCAATTCTTGAATAACGAGCTGCGAAAGCTCTTAATCCCATTCATTAGTGATAAATAGCATTAGTGCGAGCTTGGCTGTGCCCTCGCTCACATGGCGATCGCCGGGAATGAAAAAATTCACCAACGACTAGACACTACCACCACCACCACCCAATTCACCACCGCCCCCCTCTCCTCCTCGTCTTCCAGGAATTCAGTGGAAAAATCCGAGGGCAACGCGGACACTTGGTGCAGCATAGGCATACTGTACCAGCAGCAAAATCAGCCACTGGACGCCCTCCAAGCATACGTCTGCGCGGTCCAGCTCGACAAGTCGCACTCGGCCGCCTGGACGAACCTGGGGATACTCTACGAGAGTCACAGCCAGCCCAAGGACGCCCTCGTCTGTTACGTCAACGCCTCGAGGTAAGGCCTCCTCGTCTTTTTTTATTTCGCTTGAAGCTCGACACCTCAGCCCACCTGGCTAAGGTCGGGTCTCTCCCCCTGGCTCTCTCGTCTTCGTCCTCGGCGAGGGCCGAAATTATTAAACTCGCCTCTCTTCTCGTTAATCATTGGCTGGATTGAGCTTTGGGAAGCACGTGAGCTTCGTTAAATTAACAGCCTTTGAGCGGGCGATATGTTGGTTGCATCGCCAGTTAAATTCTCTCATTATTGCAGTCTTTACTCCTCCTGCTATTCAAGCATTGATTTAATTGAAAAGAATTGAGAAAATTTCGGCCCAAGTTAATCGGACGAGAGCTGCGGGATTTTAGAGAGCCGGTTTAATCGTAACGGCGGATCTATGATTTTCCAATTAAAATTTCGAAACATAGCAATGATTTTAAAGAGCAAAATATCGATTGCAGCTGCGACAAAATTTGTATTTCAAAGTTCAGGCTCGTTTCCAAAAATTAGCCCATTATCGTGTGTATATTGATCCTTTGTTGTTTGTTATTTTGTTGTTTGTTATTGTTGGTTGAGGTAGGGTTAACGGTGGCAACTTCCGATCCCTCACAATCGATTGCTCGACCACATTGAATAATAAAAACAACGTAATCTAACATCAATCGCTCCGTATTATAAATACAATTTAATGCCTAATTAAAAGGAAATAAATGTGGTGGATTTAGAGGGGGAAAAAAAAAAAAATTATTTTATATCTTTTGAACGTCAATCTGCGTCAACGTGCGTACCGGAGTGGGATCGATATTCAAAAAGCTCCCCCACCCCCCTCTACATTTATATTCGATCGAGTTTCATAATTGGATTGTCATTTGTAAATACGGTATTTGTCAACTGCCATGACTTTTTTATATTTCGTGTGAATCAGATGTGAAAGGACTATCCATCTTTATCATTTTTAATGCCGTCGCTGAAATTTTAATCCTGTTTCACTATTTTTATCATCCCATTGTATTATTGACTCATGCACATTGTAACGTATTGGATTTTATGTAAATATTCACGAGAAGCAGTGGTGATGCCTTATACTCGGCCATCGGATCATTAAAATCAGATAATTAAGGATGAGGAAAGGCCTGCGTTATTAATATCGACATGACACTCGCCATTAATAATGCCACGCATTGTGAAAGAAGTTTCGATGAAAATGTAAATGCAAAAATTTGAGTAAAATCAATCGTTAAAAAGTCACGTTTATTAAACAAATTGTTACAAATGATTACATTCTCATTAATTGAAATCCTTTGAAAGGAGTATAAATTGTTAATAATGGCTCGACAAATCCAATCAATTGGGCATCATCAATTGCAAAATTTTCAGCTTCAAAGCTCTAAAACTACGGCCTGCTCGTCAAACTCAAGCGGTTGCAAAATATATCACATATTTAGACTCTCTCTCTCTCTCTCTCTCTCTCTCTCTCTCTCTCTCTCTCGTGTGTGGCCAGGAGCGTCTCTCCGGGCGATCGACCTCTCAAAAGTACAAACTCGCGATGATGATAAACGGTCGAGTGGCGCTGGCCAGTGGCTGCGCAAAAGTGCCAACCGACTCGGAAGCACATTCACAAAAAGGACACGCGCGCGCGCGCGCACGCACGCACACACATTGGCCCAAATGCATTGTTTCTTTAACTAAACATTCATGTACATGATCTGCTCTCTTGTTTAATCCGTAGCGTATTGTACACAAGCCCCCATTGTATACAAAGGTAATTATATGCGCACAACACTCTGATAAAAATAATCGAGACACCAGTACGTAATCACTCGTCATCCTGACGTAAGTTGACCAGCAAGCTCCAGGTATGCGCTTGTCGACGGCAAGCGCTCACCTGGACCGAACCTCACAATAGCGCTGACCCGGTTAAACCGCACGCACTAATCTCGCCTCGTGCTCGCCTCGCGTCTGCTTCACTTTTACAGGGGCAACAACAATACACCCAACTGCGCCAACAGCTCCCTTAGCAGTCAGCTGAGTGGCGCCAAATCCGGCGGCGCTGGCCCAATGAACCCCTCGCTCCAGCAACGCATCAGCTTCCTCCAGAGTCACCTCAGCCAAGCACCGATGCCGTCCGTCGCCACCAAGTAAGCCAACTAATTTCCAATCTTCCAGCCCCAAGAGACGCGAGCACCACCGCCGCACTGACGTTGCACCTCCGGGGCACCAAACCCCACCACCCACCACCTCTCGCCCACCTCGTATATACGCGCTCGGTCCACTAGAGGCGACGGGACGTTGTTGGCCCCGATAAGCCAAGGCTGCTATTAGTTGGGCCCTTACCGGAAGCTAACCTGAAACCTAATGTATGGCGCGAGGAGGCCTCCAGTTTTCTCCTGTCCATTTGCTAATGCGTCGGGTCATTCAAATTAACATTATGCAGCTGCCTTACATTGTACACCGAATCACCTACTCTGGCCCTAATGGATTTTTGCCATTCGACGACAAACTGCCTTACCCAATCCAGTCCTCCCGCTCTCTATACCCTCTATCTATATATCTACAATACTACGTAATCGTCTCTCTCTCTCACTTGTTGAGCAGCTTGCATTTTTTATTTTAACCGCGTACAAAGTAAGGGCCCGCTCAAGCCTTCGTGAGGTGGAGCGTTGCCTAAGGGAGATTGTCAGTCCCGTCGGTGCACTCGCTTAGGCTGTCACTCGGCCAGAAACGCTAATGCTAGTGCTCGTAGGCGACGCCAACTGCCGTCGATCGAGGAAGCGTGGAACATGCCAATTAGCGCGGAACTCTCGAGCCGCCAGCAGCAGCAGCAACAGCAACAGCAACAGCAACAGCATCAGCATCAGCAGCATCAGCACCACCAACAGCAGCACCAACAGCAGCACCAACAGCAACAACAACAAGCTCCTGGCGGCGGTGCTTACAAGTATCCCGGTGGCCCCTCGGGCCCACCCCCGCCCTACCCCCAAGGACAGAATCAGAACATTAACAATAAGCGTTTCAAGGTGGGTTTTCGGGGGGGTGAAGTGGTAGCATTGACGAAGCTCGAGGCGCGGATATTGTGTGTTGGTAAGGGAGTGCGAGGGCTCTTTGCCGAGCTTACAAAAGCATTCATGACTTGTTACGCTCGTACGGCCATTATACTTTGTCGATTCAAACTTCAGTGCACATATCGTACGCAGTGGCGGCCTCCTTTATTTAAAGTATCTTTACATTTGGCCTCGCCGAGCCAAGTATGCATTTATCACTCGAGTTCCCTCGCCATTGATCGCTCGAGGATCCGAAATACCAACAACACTACAACCAATAATAAAATGGGAGTAAAGAGCGTTTGACAATGAGATTAATCACTCGGCACAATAATTAATTGGGCTAATTGGGCTCGGGCTAACGTTATTATTGGTGGATTATTATGGGAGCGTGCGCCTCGGCATTAGAATGAACGTTAATGTGCCGAGTTTTTGGATTAGTCTCGCAGTTCCTGTTTAATCAAGCGACTGATAAATTATTGATTAATTTTTTTCTCTTTCAACTATAAGTCTCGTGCTTTTGCAGCGCTATCGTATTCCCTTGTTATTTTTATTGTCTTGCTTTGTCGAGAGCGACGAGGGGGCTTTCGAGCGATGCTCGCTTCAAGCTTTGCACTCGTTGTTGGGAATAATTTTTACCGAAATTTCTACATTCGAATGCACTGATTGTCATTCGCGGCAATTATCCTCCGTCTACTTTTCCATACTTTCATCCTCCCATCCAATGCACAGCGATTTTATTATACGCAACTGTGCAGCACATATTCCTATTAAATGCTCTTAACTGTAACTTTTAAGACTTTATTGGTAATGTTATCGCTTTCATGATGCAGTGTATCTATTTGCCATTCTTCTACACTCTAATGTAATGTTGGTGTAAGAGCCACGAGCAAAGTGTACGCGCAAACCATAAATTTACATTTTTTTTTCAAGTAATTCAAATTTTGTACGACGACTTGAATAAACTCATTCCACCCCGTAAATGCACCAGCCACGAGCAAAATTAATTTAGATTATTAATAAAGAATAATTTTTTATTTTTCATTTAGAATAATATATCTAAGAATTATTGGCCCGTCGGCATTATAATTTGGCATTCTCGACAGATATTTGGATATTGGATGGATCTTTTGCCGAAGTGCTTATACCAACATTTCAACGAGAAATTCCACATTACTATTGACTTTATCGTGCAATTACTTGTATATATTTTAATTCCAATAGTTCGATATTAACATTTTTTAACTGCGAACGATTCTTTTAATTGTCTTTTAATTCTCTCTCTCTCTCTCTCTCTCTCTTTTCTTCTTTCTTTTCTTTAAACAACAAAACCAACTTTCTTATGTGTATGTACGAGTGAAAATGTAGAGTTCTGCAAAGTACAAAAAGCTTGCGTAACGTGAAGCATGCGAATTAAAAAATCAATTTGCTAATATATCGCCGGAACGTTAAAATAATTCGTTAAGAGAATGCTTAATTTCATCTCAATTTCTGCGAAGAATAATGGCTCCTCATATACCACCGATCCAAGATAATTCACGTGCAAATCTATTTGGCACATTCAATCGCTCGCTATCGACGTAGACAATGGTTGCCCTTGCAATATAAAAGCATATACTCGAAAGGTCTCTTGTATCCTTGAGTGATTTATGGTGAGATTTATGGTGAATTGTTCGAGCACAAGCAGTAAGGGACTGTTGGAGTTGGGCTTGTGATGTGAAATAAAGTCAGCAAGCATAAGCATACATTGTATGCATTTCTATTTATATAATTTTCCATTAATTATTATGGCCAAATGTTTTAACAACTTGAGCGCATTATTTTTAAACTTTTCAACAGTGACGACCACGGGAAATTCACATATGACTGAATGCCATACATACAATTTCACGTGTATATTAATTCTCTGTAATTTATTTGTCATTTGTCGATTTTTATTCTCTCAAACAGAATCTAAACAGATAGAATTTGTAAAGTACGCGTGCATTCGCGCACCATTCGATAATAATGCAACGAATGATTAACGGATAATGGAATAATAGAGAGGGCCAATAACCATTGAGAAACGCATCTCGCAATCATCAATTTAATATCGTTTAATGAGACGAATTATCGTCACTCGATTCCTCATATCTCATCGCATTATTCTGAATTTTACTAGAGACTTTGCTACAGACGTTGCCCAACGTTGGTAAAAACAACAACAAAGAGAGAAAAACATACTAATAATTGCCCTCGGCAAATTCAGATGCAAAATACGGCAGATCCTATCAGAGAAAAGTATCATCCGCATTTTCCAATCACGCCAAGAGCTTTTGCTCATTCTGATTAGCTCTCGTATCGTATCAGTGTAAGCTTACATAAGCCAAAGTAGCGAGGAGTGTAAATAGCCAAGGCCTCCATGGACGCGGCCCCAAACAAAAACACCAAACCAATTCCCCAACGGACCTGCTCCCACTAATCTCATCTATCCTGCTCGTCTGTAATTATAGCCGGGCGAGGAATCCTCGGCTCCTGGGCAGCAGCAGCAGCAGCAGCATCATCAGCAACAACAACAGCAGCAGCAGCAACAACCCCAACAGCAATCGCAGCAGCAGCAGCAGCAGCAGCCTCAGCAACCCCAGAGACCGCCCTCCTTCTACCTGACATCTCAGCAACTACAGATGCTGCAGTTCCTTCAGCAGAACCATGGCAGCCTCACGCCCCAGCAGCAGGGATTGCTGGCCCAGCTCCAGCACCAGTACCGTTCCATGCAGCAGCATCAGCAGCAGCTGAGGCTCCAGCAGCAGCAGGCCTCCCAGCGGGGACTCAGACCCGGCCAGCCCGGATACCCCATGGGCTATGCGCCCGCCCATGCCCAACCAGGACAACCGGGCGTCATCAAGAGCTACGGCATGCCCCAGCAACCGGTAACACGCGCTCTCGACCCCTCGGCTACTACCACCCTCCCCCCACCTCTCTCGTCGTACCCATCTCACCCACCTCACCCCCAGCGCCAGCGCTACCACCGTCCATCGCCCGCTTTTTCCACAACTACCCACCGTCAACAACTACGTCCTCATTGAACAGCTAACCAACCTACCTCTCCCGCCATCCAATCCACAAAACTCCATTCCAATCAATTACCCACTGCCTACCCCCAGCTACTTAACTCGGGCTCATTTTCACCGCCGTCGCCTATCCCAACTAGGCCACCCATTCCAACTGCCCGTTTCTGCCCATCCAACCCGCACATTAGAATTGCTCGATTCCACAACCGAACCTATTCCTCCTTTCGAGACAATCAGCTCGCAGCCGCAGCACATACAATTTAGACTGTAAGAGGACGGCCGAACGATGGCCTTCGAACCCCACCACAAACACCACATTGGCCTTACAAAGACTTGATATGCAAGCCGCTCGAGCTGACCTTTTATCATCAGCAACACTTTGCAGAAAGACAGGTCTACGCCAAAACAGCAACCTCTTCCCGACGATAATCTCCCTCCGCCTGCCTCCGTACTCCATGACTTGTTGAAAAGCCCTCCCAACTACTCCTTTCTACGAGTACTTTCGTCAACAGCCCGTAATCCTTCTCCCCTCGCTCCCCATCCCTCGATTCAACAGGCCCGCACTACCGTAGAGTCCCCGTTATTGATCCCTTCTCGCAACTCCCCGCAACCTCCACCACCCCAGCGCACCCCCCCCCCTATCCCACCATTCCACCGTCGCCGACGTCGGCCAACAGTAACTGAAACGCGCAAACCATCTTCGTTGCAGCAAAGCGGAACCGTCGCACTCCAGACTGGCTTCTCAGACTCGAACGTCGGCTACAATGCCGCGGCCACGGGCAACTGCCAGGCCGCCGGTATGCCCTACAAGTCCGCCTCGGACCCCAACTACCCCCAGCGGCCGACCCAGCAAGGACAGCCCCAGCAGCAGACCGGCGCCGGGCCGCAATTCGGGGCCCAGCACTACCAATCCTCGAACCAGTACGGGGCCCAAGGTTACACCCAAATATCCTCGACGACGAGCTGCTACCCCGAGGGCTCCTCCGGCAACAACAGTAACGGGGCAGCCGCGGTAGCCGGTGCCGCCACTACCGCCGGTGCCACCGCCATCGCCACGGCCGCCACCGCCACTGGGGCCAACGCCGCCGCTGCCGCCGCCGCCGCTGCCCACGTCACCGCCAACGCCACCGCCAACGCCACCGCCAGTGCCAACGCCAATGCCAATGCCACTGCCAACGCCTCCGTAACCGCTAACGCAAACGCCAACAGTAGCGCGGGGGTCGGTGCCACTGCCACCTCCGCCACCGCCCCCAACACCGCCACCAATACCACCACCGTCAGCACACCCAACGCCAACACCAATGCCGCTGGCAACAAGGATGCTGGCCTCGGTGTCACCGACCAAGAACTCCAAGCCCTGCTCTCGCAGAAGGACATTGCCACCTCCCTCGCCGAGGATCTCCTCAAGCACTTTGGCTCCGAGGACTTGGACGTGAAAGAAGAGCCGCAGCAGCAGCAGCAGCAGCAACAACAACATCAGTCCATCGTCAATAACGGCACCCTGAGCTCCGGTCCCTTCTCCCCCTCGAACCTCGACATTAACGGCGAGAAGATGAAGGAGGTCAAGGTGAGCTTTTCTCTCAAGCGATTTGCCTTGGAGTGGATTAATCGCCACTCCCGGGAAGACACCGGGAGGACACGCAAGACTCGACAATTTATAAGCAATTGTGCCTCGCTCCCTGAACATCTCCCTCTTCCTCCTCAGCCCTCCCCAACTCGCTCCTTCGTGTACGCGGGTGCACGTTCTGACCGGGCGAATCAATTGTACAAGTTTTCATTTGTCTGACTTTCGTGGTACTTGACGATTTCTAGCCTAGCCATTAAAAATACTTTACATTGGAAAAGTTTTGTCAACTTGTATAATAATATATTCTGCGCTTATAAATGCTTGGCTTTCAAACTGCCTTTCTAAATGCAGAGCACTAGTGTACACAAACTTTTGTGTATTTAAAGTTCCCTATTACGAGGCTTTGCTCGTTTAAAATAACTTTATTTAACTGGCCGTGGAAATCTATTATATAATGTGGAAATCTCTTCCAACTTCTAACCTCTCCAAGCAGCCTTCCCCGACAAAGCAATTTTCTATCCATTCCAATGCGAGGCAAATTGATTGCAAATTGACACACATATACACGTTCACTCGATAATGACGCCAGCCGCGGAAAAAAATCTTATTGACGCGCAATTGATGGAAATTGATGGGCAATATTCGCTGTGTTTGAAGATCGAGAAGGTGGACGAGCCAATCAACAGCTGCTCGAGGCTCGAGACCAAGCTCTCCGTCGAGACGATAAAGTGCGAGGCGACCTCGAGCACGAACAAAGTCGACTCGTCGAACCTGCGCCCGGAGCCGGTGCTGCGACTGGAGCGCCTCTGCGAGACTCAGGCCGAGCCCGAGTTCAACATCGAGATGGACTCGCGCCGGGTCCTGGAGCAGTGCAGGTCCCGGGGCCTCAAAGCCGTCCCCAACTGCTCGATACTGAGCGACCGCTCGCCGCCCCCGGCGCCCCCCGACCCGCCCAGCCAGCGCCTCACCAAGGAGCAGCTTCTGCCACCGACGCCGAGCGTCTTCCTCGAGAACAAGAAGGACGTCTTCAGTCCCATTCTGCAGGAGTTCTGCCTCAAGCACCCGATCGCCGTCGTGAGAGGTCGGCACATCTCTCCTTACTCTACTCCTCATTTATTTACTCTTACGAGCCTCCAAAACCCCCCCCAGGCTCACATTGCCCCGCCCATTCAACCACCTTAGGCTCCGGCTATTAACCTACAATTCCGGCCTTAGCCGCGATACGCTAATCCCTCGGCTTATCCGATCTCATTTATTTGCCTGTGTAATGGCGAGCTGGAATCGGAGCTTCGCATTGACATTTGGCCTGATTATTCCGATGCCGATTATTCGGATTGACGGGAGCGCGGGCGAAACCGCTCGTCCTCGTCGAATTAACAAAGGCGTGAAAAGACGACTGAGCTAACGAACGGGAAGAGCGTGTCCGGGGGGACTAAGCTCATTTGCCGATTTGAATGCCCGCACGCAAATACCTTCGCTAATCGCCGCCTCGCTATTCACGAGCAGAGGACGGGCACGGGATGAGGGGAAGGGGGGTGGTCGGTCTAATTTCGCAGCTCGTATTTCTTGGCAATGGAAGACGAAGGGGATCGATTCATAAGACGCGTTAACAGTGGGCAAGCCGAGCTCAAGGTTTGGACCCTCGCAAGGAGGTGGGAAACTAACGTCTTGTCGATCTATCGCCGCGTAGGTCTGGCAGCCGCCCTGAAGCTCGACCTCGGGCTCTTCTCAACCAAGACCCTGGTCGAGGCTAACCCGGACCACACGATCGAGGTGCGCACGCAGCTCCAGCAGACGAGCGACGAGAACTGGGACCCCGTGCTGGCCCGCAAAGTCTGGGGTTGCATCAGCCACCGCAGCCACACGACCATCGCCAAGTACGCGCAGTACCAGGCCTCCAGCTTCCAGGTACGCCACTTTGCCACTCCCAACGGACGCGATACGCGTGCTTCTTAGCTTGGAGTTGGGAAAGATCGCGCGTTTATTTGTTAGGCCGCGATAAGTGTAACGGCTCTTGCGACAGATTATCGGCATACGTCGATGTACGAGCGCCGCGTTACATTTGCCGACGTCTATTGTCTCACGAGCAACTTCCCCATTTCATTTTCAAGAGAGGGCAAAGTTTGCTTCAGCCAATTGCTTTGGTGGGAGGAGTGGGATTTGGTTTAGAAAAAGAAAAAAAGAGAGAGAAGAAACAGGAGATGACTGAATATAAAACGGCTCTTTAAAGTCGCGGAATGAAAATGTTAAGGGGTGGGGAATTGCGGCAGTTCGCGAGTGCCGCCACATTTATAAGAATAATAAAATACGGGAAGCGAATGATGGAAAGTGTCGGGGAAGGAGAATCGTGAAAAAGCTTATGGGAAATTTTAATGAAAAGTAGTGGTTGCGAAGAGTCAAAGAGTTGCATTGGAGAGCCGCGTCAATTAATTAATTAATAGTGTGCGAAGGAGGGTGGGGTCATGTTGACTTTCATTGCGCTTAACGCAAATGTCAAAGGGGAAGGGAACTTTGCGATGTCAGTCTGAAGTAGCTCGAGTGCCGAAACTGTCGATACACTTGAAATGAAAGCGCGGCCACTTGTCTCTCTAATTAACGTCAAATGAGCCACTCGGATAAGCACACTGACCACGTCACGTGACTCGTATGCGACGCAGGAAAGCCTAAAGGAGGAGCGCGACAAGAGCCAGGGCATACACACGTCGACGACGTCGAATCTCTCGGACAGCGACTCCAAAGACAGCACGGGCATCAACGTGAAGAGGAAGAAGAATATTTACGGACTGCCGGGCAGGTCGGGCTCGAAGATGCTGCGATTCGGCACGAACGTCGACCTCTCGGACGAGCGTAAGTGGAAGGCGCAGCTGCAGGAGCTCATGAAGCTCCCGGCGTTCGCCAGAGTCGTGTCCGCCGGCAACATGCTCAGCCACGTCGGCCACGTGATTCTCGGCATGAACACCGTTCAGCTCTACATGAAGGTTTGCATAAGTTGAATTAGTCTGTCGTGGAGTCCGGGTGAAATCGCCCGGGCCTCGGCAATTCCTTATTGCCCTTGGCCGCAAATTAGACGAGTAAATCCTCGGCGCGTCGGCTCTCGGGCTCAAACTGAAGACGGGCGACTTGATTTTCATTTAGGTTCCCGGCAGCCGAACGCCCGGCCACCAAGAGAACAATAACTTCTGCTCGATAAACATTAACATCGGCCCCGGAGACTGCGAGTGGTTCGCCGTACCCGATGCCTATTGGGGCGTCATCCAATCTCTCTGCGAGCGCAATAACATTAATTACCTGCACGGCAGCTGGTGGCCGTCAATGGAGGATCTCTACGAGGAAAATGTCCCTGTTTACAGGTTTTTGCAGAGGCCCGGTGATCTCGTGTGGGTCAATGCCGGTACGTCAATTATCTTTTGTATTGTTATCGGCGGGGAATGGCGGTGTGCGCAGAAGCCCAGCTAGGAGATTGACGATGAGCTTTCGCTCCGATG
Source organism: Ceratosolen corneri (assembly GCA_030522565.1). Taxonomy (NCBI): domain Eukaryota; kingdom Metazoa; phylum Arthropoda; class Insecta; order Hymenoptera; family Agaonidae; genus Ceratosolen; species Ceratosolen corneri. The sequence goes on from JAPYYT010001946.1 coordinate 15,418, forward strand.
AATTGTAATCGCATCCAATGAGGTTTTTAAAGGGAATGTTTCAGTGGCAAGGAGCTCACTTGTAATGCAATTAGGCCGGCAATGTGCCAATGATCCAAGAGATCGGTGGCTTTTCAAGGAAATATTATTATTTAGACGCGGACATATATATATATATATATTTTGGAAATATTTTTTTTTCTTCCTCCTTTATCATGTTTGTTTGTAATTCTTCAAAATTTCGCGAATCAACGTCTCTTCTTTGTAATTCGCTCACTGTTAGATGAAAGGCAAAACAAAACATAACAAAAAATAAATAAGGCCATCACCCTAATTCGGGCCTAGTTTCACAAACTTTTCACGCTTATATATTTATGTGCCGTTTTATTGTTTACCGTTTGAGTTCTTCATATCCATTAAACTTTATGCGACGAACATGATGAATTGCAAGCATGCCGATGTAAAAATAGGGTACGCGGGCCAACTGAAAATCGGATATTGAAATAGCGAGTAACAGAGCTGTAATACGGATTCACTCTGTCCTAGTTAACGAGCACATGTGTAAGTCACGCAAGACAACATGCTTAATAATCTTTTTGAGAATCGCCAAGTATTTTAAATCAACTGGTTTTGTGATTATTTCTATGCCGCGGACATGGTCATCGTTAGTGTTGCTGTTGTTGCTTTTGCCATTAGTCGCCAAAACTGTTGCCATTCTTTTCATTATTGCTCTCATTATAATCATCATCATCATCATCATCATCATCATCACTATGGTTATTTACTTTGTTAAGTGATTTTATTTTCGCCATTTTACCAAACTATCGCTCTTTCATTACATTTCACATTTCTCAGCTGCAATTATTATTAATAATCATTCGACCGGGCGTTAATTCAAACAGTTAAAAAGATCTTTTAATTCCACGCTTTCATTTTCATGCCCAATTAAGCAAAGACGCCACTGCGCTTCCCCTATTATCATCGGGGTAGCCCTTATTATTATTATGTGCATATAACAATGTACGTGTAACGGCAAAACCCAATGCCTCGCCTCGCACGATTCAAGCGATAGTTACACGAGAAAGTTACATCGAGTAAATGCTTCCACCTCGAAAAGTGCATTTGAAAGCAAATCGTCAATGTCACCACTTGAAACTCCACGTCACATAAGCTCACGAATCACTGTTCTAGGTTGCGTGCACTGGGTGCAGGCAGTTGGCTGGTGCAATAACATCGCCTGGAACGTGGGGCCGTTAACGGCCCGCCAATACCAATTGGCCATCGAGCGCTACGAATGGAACAAGCTCCAGTCCTTCAAGTCCATAGTGCCGATGGTGCATCTTTCGTGGAATCTTGCGAGGAACATTAAAGTCTCGGACCGCCGGCTCTTCGAGCTCATCAAGAACTGCCTACTCAGGACGATGCGGCAGTGCTGCTTGATACTCGAGTTCGTGAAAACCAAGGGGGTGGAGGTGCGCTTTCACGGCAGAGGGAAGAACGAGGCATCGCACTACTGTGGCCAGTGTGAGGTACTGGATGACGTGCATTTGTCAATTAGATCAGCCCTTGGCATTGATTAGACATTGTGGGATTAGTGCTTCGCTCTTATAATGGGAGCGAAGTTGGAAGCGCTTTTCTTCTCGTAGACTCGTGTGGTTGTGCAGAGGATGTAAGGTGCACGAGTTGGCCAACCGTTTACGCTCAATAAGCACAAATTTTGCATGAAACGTAGTAATGAGCGGTTTGACTTCGCTGATTGTACTCGGTTGGTAATGAGGCCATATAGAATTACGAAATCGAGAGGTTTATTTATGTGAAAAATGTGTCTTGGCAAACAATTAACGTGCACGTTAGATTAACGCATATCACGGGTCTTCATTACCGTCAATGACAAATGCATTTATCTTAATACTTAAGCGAATGCCTATGAAAATTTGTCTCACTAGGTCTTATTTTATAAGTCTAAGCACCTTTATTCATTTTCTTTTGCAATTTTTATAGATCGAAGTCTTCAATATACTCTTCATACGTGAACAAGAAAAACGTCACGTAGTTCACTGCATGGACTGTGCTAGAAAACAATCTCCGTCACTCGAGGGATTTGTCTGCCTTGAGGAGTACAGAATGCGCGATCTCATGGATGTGTATGATAATTTCACTCTCCACACGCAACAGCAACAGCAGCAACAGCAACAGCAGCAGCAACAGCAGCAGCAGCAGCAGCAGCAGCAGCAACAGCAACAGCAACAGCAGCAGCAACAGCAGCAACAACAGCAGCATCAGCAGCAGCAGCAACAGCAACAGCACCAACAGCAGCAGCAGCAACAGCACCAACAACAGCACCAACAGCACCAGCAGCAACAGCAGCAGCAACATCAGCAGCAGCAACAACAACAACATCAGCAGCAGCAACAGCACCATCACCTTCATCATCAGCAGCAGCAGCAACAGCAGCAGCATCATCATCATCAGCAGCAGCAGCATCAGCAACATCAACAGCATCAACAACACCAACAGCATCAACAGCACCAACAACATCAACAACACCAACAGCAGCTGATGCCACCACAAACAAGTTCTTTAATTTCCTGAGACGATGATGAACACAGGTACTTGAACTACCTGGGCTTAGATTAAATCTGACCTTCAAGTTCGTGTTTCTGTGTCGAATAAACAAAATAAATGAGAATGAAGCACACACACGATGATTAGCTTACGCAAAAAAGTGATGTGATATATATAGATAGCGAAGTGACGATTAAGAAATTGGAAATCGAGGTGTTTTTTCACCTCTCGACAATTTTTTTGCTTTCTTTCCAATAGGCGACTGTTGCTGGGACAATTGTATCTCTCTCTAGCAATTCTGAGAGATCTTTTTTGCTGCGCAGAGCTATAAAGCAAGTGCTAAGTTAGTGCAAAGTGCAAAAAGTGTAAGTTACCCCTTCCCCACTCGATTAACGAAAAATAAACGATTTCGTTAAATAGTGTACAAAGGACAAAAAAGAAAACTCCTTAGCTTAATTGTTTCCCTCATATTTTTCTCCCCCTATCCCTTTTACAACTGTAAAGGAACTATTATTATTGTAAAATATACATAGCCTTTCCTTTTCGGCGTGTGATATCTATATATATATATATGAAAAATTTTCGCTCATATTGCTGAAATATCTTGTAAATGAAATTTATGAGATAAGGATAAAATTAAATCATGCACACGATTTATTTCTTTTTGTACGTAATCATGTAGTTACGAGGAAATATTGATTTTATTATTATTATTATTATTAGTTATTATTAGTTATTATTATCATTATTATTATTATTATTATTATTATTATTATTATTATTATTATTGTAGAACGGTGTTTATGCATCAGGAAAAATCACATACGAGGCTGTGTGCTTTTGTCGCATTGAATTTTGCCGAGAGAAAGTGAGCATCGAAATTCAATTGCCAGGCAAAGAATTAATTAATACACTGGCATGTGATAGGTGTTTGAAATTTGTTAAGGGCGCCGTAATCACATTTTAGAATGTAAATGCTAGTTCATCGAAAAGCAATGATTATGCAAGGGAAAAAGGTTTTTTCATTCTCTGGCGAATAATTATAGAGAAATAATTGACAGACGCGCTTAAATTCTCGAATTGTAAATAATTTAATTAGCAGAACTCGGTGAGGAGAAAACTATCACGGAGCATTAATAAATAATGCAAGTAAATGGATATGAAAGAGAGAGAGAGAGAGAGAGAAAAAAAAATAAATAAAACTTAAAATCAGTTGGAAAAATTTACTCAGGAACGTAAATTAATAGTCTTCGTTAAGGGGATAAAACAAGGTAATCAAAAATATTCGCGTACGTGTCTGTGCTCTTGATGATAATGTTTTAATCGATAACTGCAGGTGGTATGCTGTGATTTTCTTACAAAGACGCATACTTGTATTCGTGTGAAAATTGTAATGCCGAATAATAAAATTGAAAGTGTCGAGAGAGAGAGAGAAATTGTAGATTTAGGGCTGAAAGAAACAAGAAAAAGTTAAATCGGTTTTATTTTTGTGTGACACTTTTTTCGAGATGGGGTAATTCTTGTAAGGATAAATGAGCAATAAGATGGAATAAAAATCGGTGGACATTGGTAAGCGATGGCTTAATATTGTTTAAGCACTTGTCTCGAAACGTTCTCGGAATCATTGATTTACGAACTCATGTGATTTTAGTCGACAAATTAGACGGAGAATACCCGTATTATAGACTATTATAATAATAATCGTCTCATTATCGTTAAATCAGGGCCTTACTGTCGCAGTTCGGTAATTTAATTGGAACTGCCCTCGTCACTAATAATGTACATTCGCAGTAATCTTATGACTAGTAAGAGTAATCAATCTGCCTTTGGGGGTTTTTATCGTTGCGGGGTCTCAATAAATCTAGATTTTTACCACTTCGCGCAAGCAATATTCAGCCAATAATATTACCGATTTTACTCGTGGACTTTATGCAATAATCTCTTCACCATCTGTTCGATCGTACTAAGCCTTTCCCTTTAGTCCCGGAGGTGCAATTCTACCAGTATTACTTGCATTATTACTTAGTGCAGGCTCACGGCTATGATTCGTAAGGGCCATCTCGCAATTAAAAAAAAGTTATCCGTCGATGACGGGTGAGACGTGCCGATAGATTGCATTCCAGCAACCGGTTCCCCCTCTCTTTATACGCAGCAAACGTGAAATAATCATTTTCAGAATTAACGTGACTTCATAGCATTCCCATTATGATTAATCGGCAATGCACTCCGATGATGCTGATGTGATTAAATTTTTTAGATCTACTCAATCTACGCGCGTTTATTCTAGTTTCTTGAGTATATAAAAGCCGAGTGATTTACGCTCTCTCGTCTAGTTTCGTGAAATAGAAAGTGATACATAAATCTTGTAAATCAGCTCGAAATACTTGGATAATCGGCAAAAGCTATCGTGCTCATAATCCGAAGTAAAATTTTTATTGAATTGGGAGTTCGTAATATATAGGGAAAATAAAGTAAATGCTCGTTCGCTGCTTCGGTCCCACAACTATCCACTACTATTACTAGGAAATCGCAGAATCATCTACCGATTACACTTTGCGCGATATTTGTTTGAGATCTGTTTTCCGACGTCTCCAAAAGAGATTCTGACATCGTACAAATTAATAAAAAGATGGTGGAGATAATTAATTACGACGCGATTGCATAACTCAACATTTGAGTTATAACTCAACATTTGAGTTATTGACGGAGAACGTTTCAAGACGAGAATCATTCGTTTAACAATCGCGTCAGATTTTAGCCGACCAAGCACTTTTGTAGCAAAATCGTACAGACATTTTTCCGAATTTACAATCAGCGTGCTCTTGTACTTTGAACTTGGACCTTAACAATTCAATAATCTAAATAAGCAAGCACGTGTAAGTATAAAGAAAAGAAGAAAAAAAAGAAAACAAATGCTATTGTGTGAACGTTTCAATTCGTTTAGATTCCGAGAGAGGAAAAGTATTTAGCCGAGAAAGTGCGCTCGTATTTTTGAAAATTTTGTGCAAGTGCATAGGTATAAAACTCAATAATAAAAAGATGATTATTACCGTATCCAAGTGTCAGTAAACTTTGTGAAATTTGCCGTGCAATAGTAAAAGCAAGAGCAGCGAATGGAACAAAATTTAGCGAGCTTCGACAGGATGATGATAATGAAATTCTTGGATCTATTTGTTTTGAAGTTTTATAAACCGACGTGCCCAATGATCTCAATCCCGCGCCAATATTGGCACTTGTCGGTCATGCGAACGAACTCTGCCAATATTTATATATGTGCATACTTATATATATATATATATACATACATATATATATATTTCTTTTTTTTTTTTTCTTCAAATTTCTCTTTCATTTCAACCTAGGAATTAAAGAAACTTAGTGTTCTTGCATAATAAGTATATTTAAAGCATTGAAACTCATTACGGAATCATAAATTGATAGATTATCGTTTAGGGATGGGGGCAAAAATTAACGAACTTTAGGTGATGTAAAGAAAGAAGTTATAGTGAAACTGAATGGAAATTTAGGATCAAGTGAAACAATATTTAGACGAATTTGAGAACATTTGACTGCTTCATTAATATGCATGCATTGTTACAATTATTGTAATCGTAATTATAATTGTAATTCTTAAATATTATCGTAGCTTAAAACAATTTTATAATAAAAATTACGATAATTCTAGAGATTCGTGTTGATTTTTTTTTTTTCTTTTTTTTTCTTCAATTTTGTGACCAGTTTGCTTCGCATGCCGTAGGAACAAAATTATTTAGGTAGAAATTAATTCAATTTCACTACAATAATTTCTTTCTGTGAATATTCCCTATGTACATATGAATATTATTTCGAATGATTCGAATTTAGCATTCATTTAGTGCGACAGCACGACTTTGATTCAGTTCGTTAGAAAATTAAATAAAGCTGAATAAATCTATATATATATATACATACATACACGTGTGTATATGTATACGTATGTATAACTAATGTACGCATGCTTGCGTACGCACGTGCGCCGGTGTGTGCGTGTGAGCGCGCTCGGGCGTGTGCATATGTATATAAATATATTACACTTAGAGCCGCCTTTCGACAAATCAATTTTATTGCCATCATTCCAACTTTGGTTAGTTGAATAAAGCGCAGATCCATTGAAAATTGTTTCGCCAAAATCTTGTAAATGCGAATTCTTCTGTTCATTAACGAAATGCACTTTCTCCAAAGCTATTGGCTTGGGAACGGATTTCTTAGATAAGGGATTTTCAAATTAATTATCAGTTTATTATTGATAGCATAAGCATTTTCGTTTGTTCATTCAAAGCTCGCATCTGATATTTATTCAACCAACATTAATGAATTATAGGCGATAAAACGTGTATTAAGAAAGTTGAGGCTCGATCTTTTTTATTAGCTATATAAATAATTAGAATAAAATATTTGACTCTAATTTTGTGAATAATCGACTTTCATTTGTAAATATCGGTAATGATTTTTTTTTGTTCTCGACCGTCTTTTCTACTCTAGATGACAATTTATCATGATTGACCCGAAGATTTGTAATACATAGAGTTATTTATAATCATAGTGTACTTACGAAGTTTCTGTACCACACATCACGTCCTTTTCTTTTTTTTTTATATGAAAAAGAAAAAGAATGAAAGAAAGCGCAGAAATCATTCTTGGAAATCTCCTATTTTCGTAAATATTGTGTAGCGTTGTACGTTATTCGCACCAGCGAAGAAACTTTCTAACTTTTCTGGCAAACTAATGAGAAATTGTATTAAAGCACTTGTAATTATAATGTATTTTTTTTTTATTTATTTTGCTTAGTTAATAATAAAAATCTTTTTAAGCGACTGATATTTTCGATTGGCTAAGTACTTAAAGTACATACTAAGTTGAGAAGTTTTGAAGGATATGTGGCAAGGGAAAATTGTATAAAGTTCATTCTATAAAAAAGTTAATTATAATTGAATAGTCCGTTTGTTTGTTTGTTTGTTTTTTTTTTTTTCTCCAATACATCACCGACCACCAAATTAAAACTTTTCAACTTACGAATACTTTGATAATTATGCACATATGTATATACAAAGAAAAAAAAAAAAAAAAAAAAAAAACGAAATTTTTTATATTGAAAAATTTTAATTAATTTAAAATTTCTCCTACTCTTAAATTAAAATGAAAAACTGTTGAAATATTTGCATGTGTGATCACTTAAACATTTCAAATATACATTGTATAATATTAATATATTTTAAACTATTTAATTATTTTAGATAAATACGTACGTACGCACGTACGTATGTGTGTATGTATGTATATATATGTATGTATGTATATGTGTAGAGTGTACTTTGCATCAATTACGCTTTTATACCTGCAGAATGTGTATAGACAGAAATTAATACAACTTCTCTTGGTGTAGAAGTAAACGATCTTGACCACGTACAAAGCTAATAGTATACATATATATATGTATGTATATATGTATATATATATGTATATATATATTGAGATATAGCTGAAGTAATTTAATATTAGTCACTTAAAAATGCATCGCTACAGCTTAAATTATGTTTTTTAGTTGGAGAGACAGCAAGTCTTTTCGTTGGTTAACTCGAACTTCATTTTCACGTAAGTGAATTTCATGCTTGCCCTTAAAAGACAATGAAAATTATAATAATAATAATGAAAATAATAACAATAAAGCAGGCATGAAATTGGCTACGTGAGAATTTTCCGATTACGAAGTATGAACGTCAACGCTCGCGAAAACATCGTACAGGCTGTTGAACGAATACAGAACAAATGGCGTTATAAATATTATACAGAGATACAAAAGAGAATAGAGTTGATGAAGCCGAAGCAGAACCAAGTAAAAATCCTATTTTCGCTATAAGGGAAGTTTGACGGGGAAGGATGAGGATAATACAAAAATGTTGGCGAAGGTCGCAATAGAAACTCGAAAATCGCGCGCTCCCTCGATAAACCAATCGAGTTGGTATTTTTATAACAGAGCATTAGAGTTATATTGATAATTTTTTTACGAAAAACCTAAACGACAAAATTGTATGTATAATGTTGGACGGGATGTTGACGTGGACATGAGTATCTTCTTTCGAAGGCTTGATTCATTGCAAAAAAAAGTTGAGAATTTTCGAGATTCTAGGGAGGCATTTATTTATTTGTCTTTGTCTCTTAGCGAAATGTGTCGGATGGACTAGAGATGCCGAGAAAAAAACATGCGCTGCACCAAAATTGCATAATTAGTGGGTAGATTGGGTGGATAAGGGTGACGGGCGACAAAGGAAAGGGAGTAAGAGAGAGAGAGAGAGAGAGAACGTTCACTGCCAAAATGTGTGATACTCGTAAGCCCAGCTTCAGAATATGGAGCATGTGAGGCATGGGAATGCAGAACGTTTGCGTCGATTGAATAAAAGATCAAAGAAGTGCTAATTTTGTTTATCTTTTAGCTAGTGAGAAAGCAATGCTAATTACTTTTGAAATGCAATTTGGCATATCTCTTGGGGGTAGTGTGTCGTTAATCCACAGCAATGCTAAAAAAAATAAAAAGTACAACAAACAAACAAGCAAGCAAAAAAATTACATAAAATCAATAAAATTGTAAAAAAGAGAGAGTGCGTTTGCCAATGCTTTTGTATGTATATATATACATATATGTATATATGTATACATATATATTCATATCGGAAATCATTTGTTTCTCGGTACTGTAAGATTTTAATGCGTACACAGGTAGTTGTTAAGTAGCTTAATGTTTGGCTCTCTCGAGCAATTGATAATTCATCTTTAGGTTGTAATTGACGAGTGAGTAAGCATATATTCCTATGCCATAGAAAAAAAATTATGTAAGAAGAACGTAGGTAAACATTTTTTTTTAACTACAAAATGATTTTTCTTTTTTTTTTTTTGCCTTTTTAAAAGTATTCTCTAAATAACTTGTAATTGATAAAGTCTCTCTGTCTATTGAATTGAAGAATTATTGCGAATTGCATTGATAGTGCATAAATACGTATGCTTTCGAAAGAAGATAAAATTGTTGGGTGATTTCAAAATTTGAATCTCACGAAAGATCAAACAAGAGGATTTATTTAGCGAGAAATTGCCAAGTCGCGAGTGCTTGCCTCGGAAGTGAATTGGAGTGGACGGCGATTGATAAGCACGCGATCAATAATACCAAAGTAGGATTTCACAAAGTAATTAGCATGACTCGTATCAGCTAGGGGAGAGGCGAAATAATTGTCTCGTGAAACCTGGAGTCTGCGCTCGTGCTTTGTAAATTGAGGGACAGGAGCGGCAGGTGAAGGCAAATCGAGAATAGATGTTACGTTTGAAGGGGGGGGGGCAAGAGCCGTTTCACGAGATGCGTCGAGTTGGAGAGACAAACGAAATAAAAAACATCGGATCGCCCGCAGCGCTCTTCTATGTATGTACTATGTTTACGTGTACAGTGCCTTTATAACTTAAAACAATCACCCACACGCACCCACACTCACACGAGGGGGGTGAGCGCCGCCCGTTCGCTTTCATGTGCGCTAAACAGAAACACGTGGAGGGAAGTCGGAGCGGGGTTTGGGCGTCGTTTCATAGGTTCTCGTATAGTTTTTCGTGTGCGACTGATGGATTCGTTTGCCGATATTATTGATATTCCGTATCTTTTAAGGGACGACGTTCCGTGAAAGAAGCGCCGAGTCTTGTTTGGCAGTGCTTTTGCGGGAGAATATCGTGTGTTGGATGGCTTGGGAGGTGTGTGTGTCGGCGCGCGAGATGAACACGAGTCAGGTGGGTTCGATGACCTTCGCGATCCTCGACAGGAAGGTCTAACGGTATTTTTCAAAGTACTGCCCGAGTGTCGATCGCCTACTACTAAAAATACCGTAGTATAATAAAAAAAAGCTAGATTCACTAATCGATTATGTTGGTCTGGAGGTATGTTATTAATGCGACGTACTTAAATGAGAATGTATTTTTTAATTAAAGCACCGCATACCAAAGAAATCGAAAAATCACTTATATTATAATAGTAGTAAATATAAAATGTTTGTCAATGCTCGACTCATCGTTAATGTTATAAATTACGTACTTGTATGTAAGCATGTGACTTGTAACAATTCTGATGGGGAATGAGAATCTGCATTTTCGTTAAGCTAATAAGATCCTCGGTTAATAATTATTGAACTAAGCCTTTGAAATCATGATCGAGCGCTCGTCGAGACTTCCTCCAAAAAACTCTTATCAAGCGTCTAATGAGTTTAACTTTGTAACAATATTATTCTGGACTATATAGTGTAATTAGAATCATTATTCGAGAATATTATATTGTAAAACTGTACAGAATGAGATAATCGTCGATGGCTCGCTCGAGACGATATTATATATATAGGTAGACCTATTATTACGATCATTTGTCGATTATTATTTTGCAGCGAATCATCATTGCGATCGATTGATAATATTGTGTTTACCATATTAATGTAATATACAGTTACGCTGAAATCACTAACAACTCGCATTTTTATTGTTTTTTCCTTCTCCTCCCTCCAATAAATAAATTTCCTCTTTCTCATCCCCTCCACTCTCTTATAAGAAATACTTTTGCCATTCGAGACAATCTCGGTAAAATGTTGAATTGTATTGCGAACGCATTGCGCCAACCACACCATTAATTACACATACATTTTGCTCCACGTGACTCTGGCATAATTGGCATGTTTTTTTAGAATTTTCGGCCTACCGTCCAACAAGTACACGTGGCTTTTGCATTCAAAACTTACTCCTTACTACTTACTCTTTCTCTCCTCATTTGTCTCGCGTCATTTTAAATTCCGCGAAAATTGGCAGCAACTGTAACTGCTACTCGGCAAGTTAAAACATATCACGATTTATAAATACAAAACCATCTTGCAAATAAATCAACTTCATTAAATTCTCTCGCTCGTTGCATTACTCGGATCAATCACTTACAAGCTCTTGATAATTTATTATTAATCATTGCACACAGCCCAATGTGTAATAATGGCGAATGCAACGAACCAAGGAGGATAATTTTGGGAAAGCGACAAGGATTTCCAAGCCATATTTTCTCAATAAATAACAAATGCATCACAAAGTAAATATAAATTCATCTGCTATAAGAACAGCTTTCTTTCCCTACGAATCCAGTGACTTGAATTATGCATTTTTTTTTTTCAATACAGTAGTAGCGCAACACTACTACTATTATACTCCAATTTACGCTCAATTAGCTGTAGATTAGGATGTAACAAATAAAGTAAATTTTAATGCGCTGAAAGTAAAAATCGGGACCATTTAATAATTCAAATACTGTTAAGATGAATAGAAATAGGATCCAATGGATTATATAATTAATTTATAGGGCATTGCGCTTGTATATTAGTTGTGCTTGGATATTATTTTGATATTGCAGAGTGAATAGAGAGTGTTAACGGGTTAATTACTTGGAATAAAATTTTAATTTTAGAAATTTTTCTGAAAAAATTACGAACGCTCAAATAGCTTCTTTGCCTGCACTTGTTCAAGTAGATGAATATTAGCTAGAAAATAATTTGGATTAGACTCTTTTCATGAAGGTGAAGAGAAGGAAATTCTCTAAACTTTGGGAGGAATTTTATTAGCCTTGGGAATTGGTGGGAATTTACAATTTTACAAAGTTAATTAATTGTTTGCAGCTAAGGTAAAATATTCTGTACAAAATATGCATTAAATTTGATTTTTTCTGTACGCCAATTCAGAAAACGACTATCGCAAAATAATATTAAACAAATCAATTGCTCATATTTGAATGATAGATTAATTAATCCAAGTATTATTTAATTTTATATAAATTTTAAGTATTTCTATTTATTGATTTGCATGCTTAATTATCGAGCTCAGTCCATAACAATTCGATATTAAAAATTCGTATTTATTGTAGAAGCTTGATTTTTGAATTTTCTCGGCATATTTCATACTCATGCGCAACAATCTGAGAGTAATTAGCATGTAATAGATACGTGAAAGAAGCCAAATGTTTTATTCGCGGCTAATTAACGAGGAATCAAATGACGGGAAAATGTTTCACATTTTATGGTCTTGCCATCAAAGACTTTTACATTTCTATATTTTTTTCATACTATTACCCAATGCTTACCCATCATATTTAATTGCAATTAATTTTAAGCATTTTTTCCCTTAAATTACACGTCTCTCTTCATATTGGCTTCTAAGTGATAGTATAAGTTTGTTAAAGAAAATTGACTTTACGTGGCATTTATGATAATATCAAGAGTATCAATCGAGTGCATCAATCTTGTAAATTGAATTTTATAAATAATTTGTATCGAGAAAAAAAATATATTGAAAAAATTAAGAAATTAAAGACATTATAAATTTCATTTGAATGTTCATTATTTACATTATCCTTAGCGTCGTGTCTCGTGTACTCTCTCATGGAATGTGTTGGTGTTAATTTTATAAATAAATTTTGTGATTGTATTTTTCCGTTTTGCAAATATAAATTCATGTTTTTTTCTTTCTATCTTTTATACGTTGATTTATTATACATTGATAATACAGGTAAGCTTAATGGCTGGATAAATATATTTAATAATTTACGAATATAACAGAACGAAAATATAATGGAATAGTAAAATTCGAGTCACCGTATTTGACAAAATTTCTAAATAATCATCCATTTTATAGTAAAACAATTTGTACGGCTGATTATTATTACAAAACTCCTTCTTCCAAGCTAAGAATTCATAATTTATGGTTCTCCTTTCATATTTTCTACATTCATACTTTATGACATTCTTAACTGATTTTCATATGTACATCTGCTTTTGTAATATAGACCGTCGTTTGTCCTCCTCCCTCCCCTCTCTCTCCCTCTCTCTCTAGTCTCCCGCTCCAGTGGATTGTCTATTCGATGTTCTTCTATCTCTCTGTATCGCCGTCTCGGCTTTTTTCTTCGTACAAGTCAAGGGGTTTCGTGGCATTATAGCCAAGTAAGCTGGAAAGGCTCGCAACATCAACTAAAATGAATTCTAACATCATTATAATGCAACTACTTCCGCTGACTCCAATGCTCTTTGCATCCTCGTAACATTCGCTCTTAAATTCTTTAACAAACAACATCCTCTCTATCAAAGCCAATACCTCTTTATTATATCACTCGTTGACTGCGAGGAGGGCACATTACAATTATATCAAGCATTTGCCACTAACTGTCATCACATCTCCGATTACTTTAAATGCTACCAAACGCAACCCAACCATCTCAATAAGCCTGCGTGCTCCTTAATAATTACCGATACGCCGGCATCATTAGTCTTAATAATTGATTGCCCTGTCACGTGGGACGTGATTAAAGCTTTTTTAATTCCAGCCAATTTCCAGCTTACAAGCTCAAGTGTTGGCCAAACTCAGTACAAACTTGTCCCTTCGCCCACACTTACTCTCACTCGATATCCACGATCGCACATCCATCCCCTCCTCCTCCTCCTCCTCTGCCTCCTCAACAGTAATAACAATCCACGTTCGCGATTATGGGGCGAGCGTTGATAATCTCGCGATACGCGCCCTCGGCTCCATATCCCACCGAGATGACAATAGTCAATAAGAGTTGTCAATTAAAATCTCGAGAGCCCTCGGCGAGCGCAATCCTACAACAGGCCATACAATGAAAAAGGTGAGGAAATAATAATGTTTATTACAAAGCCACACCACCATTACGATACAAGAGGAAAGCTGTATAAAGACAGGGAGGACAAAAGGGGCCCATGAGAGCGAGAAGGAAGAACTTGAATTGGATTACTCTTGCGCTTTTATGCGCTCCGCATCGTATGAACTCGCTCGTGTATTAAAGGTCAGGACATTGACGATTTGACGATGCCGAGGCGAGGGCTCTTCTTTTTACTGGACAACAACAACAACAACAACAACAGCAATTCAAGTGGTAAGAAGAGCATTTTAAGGCAATAATAGCAATAGTAGACTTTGGGTAATAATGTAGTGGCTGGAAAAGGATATTTCATAAATCGTGGAAAATACCTTTGCTTCCCCAAGAGCTTAAAATTGCGTGCTTTTCCTGGGGCAAAGAGCATTTAAATACAAATTATTCGGCGGCCTCTTACGTTTCCATTCGGGATGAGTGTTGAGCGTAGGCAGCTGGGCACGCGCATTCCACACCAAATAAATGAAAGCAACACGAAAGCATACAACAATGGCCTAAAGTTGTACATTTGGAGAAGCTCAAGAAGAATGCCAGCCCCGTTAATATTCCGACATTTCTCTCTTCCCCTCCAATTACTTCATTCTTCTTGGGCTTATTTTATTGGAAATCACGCCTCGTTGCCTACACCCGGCTCGAATAATTTTAAAAACTCTGCTCTATTCGATTGTGAGTTGGACTAGCCGTGCCCTAATTAAATATCCCCCCCCCCCGCGACCCCCGCCACGCTGGCCGCGAGTTCCTTTCCCAACTGAATTGAACGTTAGAAGTTGCGATGCACCGAGACCTCGCATTTAACATTGTGTGTGGATTAGGCTACGCGAATGATTTCAAGGTCACATTAGCCTCCTACTCTTGACGGAGAGCAATGGAAGCTTTGAGCTCGGACAAATCACTCGGTATTTATGACCGAATCATTCGCTACTTCAAGCATACACGCACGTGTATGTTTATATATATATACATATTATGTATAAGTGCTAACTAAACGTAAGTTAGCATGCTGAGAATGAAGAATTTATTACTTTGAAATTAGCAAGATTTGGTGCTCGCTGTATTGAAATGCTTTTGCCTTTTTCGATTGAATAATGGAAATCGTCGATTTATTTAGACGTGAATTGAAAGGCGTTAGAGAGCAAAGGATTTTCGAAAAATTCTACATTAATTTAACGTCAAAAAAATCGTTGACAAACCAAAGTAGTTTCTTGATTATTTTCAGAGTGATCGTTAATATAAAAAACTTGATTATGAGAATATTGTAGTGGATAGATTTTTTTTTTATTAGAATACCTATTTTCCGTCGTTTATCTATCGATATTCTATTTTTGCTCTTGTTGTATAATTGTATACTTATCATTCGCAGTGTTTTACTTAATAGATTATCATTGCATATTATTGATGCTTAATTTTCTCACCTCATTCAGCCACTAAAAAATACTTGTAAAATTTACATTTTAGTTGAATAAACAATAAATTTCAACAGTCAACTATTTAATGTCAATTTTTAATCGATAAAGTCATTGATATGATATTGCATGTACGTGCATGTGTGCTTATGCATATGTGTGCAATTAATTGAAATTATATCTACGCATATTTGAAGCCCAAAAATTAATATATTATTATTATCATTGGTGGTTGCTCTAATTCAGAAGTATCAACAAAGAAAAAAGCTTTAAGTGTAATAAAATCTTTTGTTTCTTTTATAAATTATCGAGCAACTTAGCGTTAAGTGTATAATCCTTTATTCAGTGAACGATAAAATTTTCCTTCTGTAACCAAAAATTGCAAGATTCTTCAAAATAATCACCAATATATTTGAAAGAGAATAAAGATTTTTAATTAATAGTTTACGGCTAAGCCTTGAAAGTTTAAAAAATTGCGGTTACTTAATGACACTTGTTAAATAATATTAATATATTATCGTGATGTCAATGAAGATTTATGTATTTGAATTGTTTATGGAAATTTGTATGTAAATAAACGTAAACAGTTTTTGTAAAAATTATTTACAAATAATCTCATTTATATGTGAAGTATAACCTGATTCATTCGCTTATACAATGTGTACGTGGAACAAAAAATTATAGTACATAGTAATTAAAATTAATGTATTTTTATAACCTCTAATAAGTGCTATTTCTATTGGCATTCAAATGCTTTTTATGAAATTACGTGGAAATATATTTACAAATTGCAGGAGCTGAAATGTAACTTCAAGCAAATAAATAGAACAATAAATGTATTTAGAAGCGGACAATAAAGTTTAAAAAACAGAAGCTGGCTCGCCTATTTAAATGGAATACAACTTATGTCCGATAAAAAACCGTACATAATTAAATTATTTATTTTCGTTTATATAGAAGAAAGGTTTATTAAACATTTTTAAAATTCCTTGTAACAAATGCGCCTTGCATATCGTTTTAAATGAAATGTAAATTTTTTGAATATTCAGTTCTTGGCCGAAATATTATCTTTGCTCTATGGAATGAATATATATATATTTATATATATATTTTTTATTATATATATATATTATATATATATATATATATAATTAATAATAAACGATAAACAAAGTTTTTATACTTTCTCTAGATATCTATTATAAATGCAAAGAGTTTATATTAATTATTCATACTTATTGGACACGGGTCTTTCAGTTTTATTTATTATTTTATTTAATACCAGTCTACAATTAAATAACATTTTTTAAAACGAAATAATAATTAATACAACATCTGCGAAATAATGCGTGGCATTTCAAACAACATTGACGATTGTTAAGAGGGGATGAACAATAAATTAATCACCGACACAAAACTAAAGAAGAGAAAAATGATAATCAGGTTCACGACTTTATCTTATAAATTAAATAGACTACGATTTATACTAATGACGATGCGTTAACAAAGCAATACAATGCATCAACTCAAATTTAAAATTAATCTTCTCATACTTATTTCACAGGGCATTTAGATAATTATTTTCATATTTCATGGCCCATCTAAATACAATAAACAAGCAGCGATTATAACATTGAGAATACGTCGACATTCGCTTAAAGATGTATTAATAGGCAAAGTATTCGTGCTAAAGAAAATTTGTCAACTAAAATAAACAGGGTTACGTATGCAAAGGAGACGTGTGAGTTCGTTACTCGATACGCGCCCTGTGTATGCATGCATACATGGAGTGTTTGACGAAGGTGTTGGAGAGAGAAAGAAAGCGAGAACAAAAAAAATGGAGAGAAAGGTACATGTCGTATCGATTGCTACTTGATTATAACTTGAGGCGTATCTTTGACTTTCAGAGATCAGCAACATCTGCAGCTTATCGTTGGCAACAGCTCGAGCAGTTCATTAGAGAGATAGAGATAGAGAGAGAGAGATGGTTTTTCAAAAAATTCTCTCCTTCGCTCTTTTATTCCAGTCGTCCTTCTCGAGACTTTTATCCTCTCCGGAAGCAATTGTAACCGCGTTGTCGCCGCCCATCATAAACATCTTCAACTGGAGCAGTCGATGAATTTTTTCATTTAATTTCTCTTAATAATAATCCTACGCTCTCGATGCTAATTAGTTTAAATTTCCCGTTGGTTGTATTATTTCTATGCATTGTCACGCAAAGAATGTTAAGGATTTTACTATTTTTTAAAATTAATTAAATGATTTATCTGGATTATTTAGTTAATCGTAAAGTATTAATAGAGCAAAATGATAATATTGCTTTGGTAATTATTTATGCAAATTTCTGTTGGATTAAACTCGTTAAAACCAGTTGGATTAGAATTCAAACGCTCTATTATATTGATATTTATATTGACGAATAAAGTGGTTAATAAGTAAAGAATAGAGGTTTTGAACATTGTTGCGAATAACATATTATTGCAATAATATATATTATTTGTTATTGAATTGAGCTTCATAAAGTCTCGTATTGTATTATAATAGAAAATATACTCAATATTATTTATATAATAGCTGCTATTTTCATAAGGACACATTTAGTTTCACTTAGTTGGATGAATTTTATTTATAAATCCCATTGGATGATTTAAGCGGTATCATTGATATTATTTTATCGCTCTCCCTTAATTCGCAAAATTCCTTCAATTACGCGCACTGTTTTTTCACAAATGACATTTCATTATTAACTTAACGCAAGCGATTTCGTTACTTGTACATGTTTTTTATAAAAAAAAACATTCTAAACCAAAGCGACCCTCTTTCACTGAAACTATAAAAGAGACTTTACAATATTTTCTACTCAGCCAGCCTTTAAAATATCTGTATCCTTCTCTAGGCACAGAATTTTTATTTACGAATTCGGCCAACGCGACAATTAATTGCATCTTCGTTTAAATACAATTTCACCGATCAATCAATCTATACGAAATACAATAAGTCATTTGAAATGTGGATTCTTTCACACAAGTTCGCCACCAAGTTCGGTGACGTTGATCCAACACATATTCAACATTTCTATGACAGGCGCATCATGTCCTCTTCTGATCGTGTTCGATAATCTTGATTTAAACTTCGATTTAAACTAAGATTTGAAGCTTCGACAATAATAACTAAACTCGAAATATTCCGAATATACTGTAAATATTTATCTGTAATAAACACCGCTGTATCAATAAATATACAACAGCGACAACTTCCTCTTTCCCTCTTTTCCTTCCCTTCCCAATCAATAGAACGAAAGCTTATCTTCTCATAGAGTTTTTACGTAAAATGTCCCTCTTAACGATGTCTTTTTATAATTTATAGCAAGTAAGATAAATTGCGTCCATCGACCCTTTTTCCATGCTCTGGCGTCGCCGTGTGGCAAAAGTTTTCCGAGGGTAACTATAGTGTACTCACCAATACATATTTCTCGACACGAGTGACTATAAATATCCTCCCGTGTTTGCTTCGAGTTATTCTCAAATGATCCAACGAGCCTCGTTATATTATGTACTACGTGGCGCATCTCGAAGAAATATTTTTACATTATAGCCCGCTAAGCGCCAAGGAGGTGGATAATTAACGACCCTGCTTCTTATAATTACTGTATTACGAGTGAAAAGTGAAAATAGGTTTGGCCCTTGCGGAATTCAGATGGTCCGTTTTGGCCTTTGCGCAGCTGTAGTTTTGCGCTCTTATTGCTAAGCACTGCTTAGCATAATAATGTAATAGCAAAAGTATCGAAAATTCTTCGTAAATACGAAGCGCAGGCATTGGCAGATGAGAGTATAAAATATTCGCTAATGGCTGGGCCGACATTTTCCATTGGAATGTAATTCAAAAATACACGAGATTCAGTACCTCCGACTCTAAAGATCTTAAAATTGTTGCCTTTCCCATATATTTATTTTCCTTCAAAGAAACTTCATTCCACTAACCCGTGTAAGATGATCTTAGTTTAGCAGATGTGAGCAGCAATAAAATATCTTCCTTGGTTCCTTAATGCGCACTACAAGTCATTGACAAATATCTTTCCATTCATTTTCATGCCTAAGTATATCTCAAATGATCTAACATTATTATCTAGCGCTATGTGTGCCTTACTCTCTTTATAGTCAAAGGGAAAGGCGGTAGGGGCCAGACTGGGAGATGGAGAGAGAGAGAGAGAGAGAGACAGTACGTATCGCCTTCGAGAAATAATCAATTACTGAATTTCCATGAAAAATCAATAATTAGAAAAGTTTAACAAACGTTTGTGATAAAGGGGTCCCTTCCCAACTTTTAATATCTCAAAATGTACTAAAGACACTCATTACTGTTACATCACCGCTCCCAAGCAATTGCCACTTTCATCCTTTCGTTGATGATAAGGAAACGTACTTTTCCGCCTTTCCCAGCAGTCACCGATTCGAAAAATTCGACCCCTTGGGTTCATGATTACATAGCCCATCAGGCAAATGCACGCTAATTCCCTCGATCATTTGCGATTCAAATCTTGGAGTGGAAGGTGTCGTGAACGAGGACAGCACGTATCTTCATAATAGTCCAATGGGAAGAGAAAACACGCAAGGCAATACGATTCTAACGCATCGTCAGGCTTTAGTGAGATTGGAAAGACTTTAAGCCGAGCTCACCCACGCAATGTTACAATAATTTCACAACTCCATAACAATGTAACTCGGCCACTTACATATCTCGAGCCCAAAGATGCGCACTGCACATGCTCGGACAATCGTTTCACGTGTTTCTTCCTCGCCACTCGTCCCACCCACAATATCGATAAAAATACGCGACTCTCACTCGCTTATTCCGCCAATTGCCGAGCCTTAACTCTCTCTTTTCCCGCCTCTTCTGCATTGGCGGAGGAAGAATCTCCCCAGGATTCGCCCTCATATTTGCCTTTGGTCACCCTTATCTAACCCATTTAATGACGGCATTCGGCAGGACTCGTACACTTTTCATGCCATTTTCCAGTGTGGCTAGCGCCGCTTTTCCCTGCTTTTCCCTCCCAATCACTCCCTGCGCTTTACTTGCAATTTGCATTTCATCCGGATTGCTGCATTCGTCGCTAGGATATTATTACGTGTGTGTGGGCTTTAGATCGACTCCGACTTTTCGTAATGTGACAAATTCTATTAATATAATAAATTCCGCAACTTTTTATTCATTGAATGATAGTTTTTAGAAAATTGTGCAACCTCATTGTCACCTCGCCTTTGCGATGAAATTTGTTTCAAGTTTTCGATAATTTTGAGTAACTCCTTGCTTCGGGAGCACAGCCATATCAACGATTTATTAAATTTATCATACGAAACATTGAGTTTGCCGTTTTTCAAAGTAATTCCCCAACTTCGCAACAAAGGCTTTTTAAAGACTTTACTCTCTCTCTCTCTCTCTCTCTCTCTCGCGGCAAGAAATTCTATGCCTTTCAATTGTTTATTTTGCCATTAGAGAGACTCTGAATGCTTCTTATTAATAATGCTCGTCTTATTTCGTCGAGTCAATAAATTATCTTGTAATATTTGACGAGCCAATGTATAATGACGTTTCCATTAAGGTTGCTTTAACGATCGAATCCTTGCAGGACACTGAGTCGGAAATAACAATTTATCTTGACAAAATATCTTGATGTGGTTATTCCGCGTGTCACATGAATATTATTGGACAGGCTTTGCAAAAAAAAAAAAAAAAAAACCACAACACACAAAATAATCCGGTAATTACATAGCCCACTCATTCATTCGTTATCAACTCCTTTCTTCCCGGCTATTACAGAATAAATAAAAAATCACGTCCTACGCACTGCCAATAGTCATAATAATATTCGCAATAATATTGCAAGTAATGACGATGACGATGATGATAAATCGTAATGCTTGTAATATGAGGGTAGAGATGGTGATTAATTTCGCATTTGTGTAGGTAATGTCTGGCGGATAAACGCTTTTCGACTTGCTTGGATCTCCGTGAGCATCCAACCTTCCATCGGAATGGAATTTGAGGCTTTGTTAGTCGGAAAAGCTACGAAATATTTGCACTCTAGCAAACACCGCCAACTGAGAAACTCCAGTACAATTATTAATGGTTGAATGTCGCTTTAATCCCTTAAAGGCACTCTTATCGTGATTATCCTCGTTACGGATGCACTTTTCTGCAATTGAGGCTCGACAGTTCGCTATTTGTTCGCCGATGCGCGAGTTACAGGAATTTTCATAATTCCATGCGACCTGACACGTCATTGGCCCCATCCAAGTGATTGGGCCATGAAAATCAAGAAAGTGAATGTTTCGTGACGTGGAACGTGGAATGACTTTCGGCCGAAGAATAATTAGTGACATTTCTTGGCGGGGGGCATAGCTATCGCTGATTATCAACGAATCAGTTGACTGCCTACAACTTTGTTACTTCAGAGATATTGAGTTGCCGTGAAGGAGTGAGCAAGTGCAAGTTCGATTTGCCGATTTCAACATTTTGACGTCTGATGGGCGATGAGGAATCCGAGATCTTTATAAAATCGGACGTAAGAGGCGCTGTCGTTTAAACAAAATTCACGACTACATTGTGCATTGCGAGGGGCCGTCCTCTGTAGCTTATCATAATCTAATGTAAGGAATGTTGGGCAATTTGGTTGCAGGTCGCCTCGTAAGGAGAGAGCAAGAGATAGTAACGCAATAGCCATTGTGCTCCGCATTTTCCCCCACTCACTCGTAACGGCAAAGCTATGAGGAGAAAACGGCCTATAAATATGAAGCTGATGTGCTTTATCGGTGGGCCTCTACGTATCTTCAATGCCAGCCTCATGCCACGATGTAAAAACGGCGACTTTGTTCGCTTAATTCGTAGGGCCCCGATCGATGTAGCGAGCCTGATTATGAAAGATGTATTGGTGTTAGTGGGTGGTATCGTTAGAGAACTTGGCAGCTGCGTCCTCCTCCTCAATCTTAATGCGCTAAAAGGCCAATGGCTGCCAATGCGATACGATATCTCCTTTTATAAAATGGACGAGCATCATAGATGGGTGAGGTGGTGGTGGTGGTGGTGGGGGTAGGCTGCGAGGGCATTGAGTTAGCTCGAGTCGCATTATCAAGAAAATACTGCTGGCAATTACGTTTTAATTGGCGTTGGGAGCTGGCGATGGGAGCGATTTATTGTCGCGAGTGAGCCGATGTGCTCGCCTCGGCAGCCAAACAAAACGATATTTAATAGTGGAGCGTCGCCAGGCCTAAGGATGCATGGATAGCGGAGGAAAAGTCTTCCTCGCCTCTAAGGCTTCTGGAGAAGAGGATTGTTTATCATTTGTTTATAGAGCGAGTGCGTTTGCAGGGGCGAGCAATTTATATGCATCGAGACGACCGGATGACATTGGAATTATAATGGAAGGGTTGCTGGGGGTGGTGATCGACACGTACGGGAAAATGTCTGGCCGGATGTAATTAACTGGCGGTTCGTTTGCTTTTATCGGCGGAGGGAATGGGGATTCTTTTAGACAGACCGAGGGTGGAGCGAAGGGCCGAAAGTGCTGACAAACCTGGCAGGATCTTAAAGCGAGTGGAATATCTGTCGCGATTGGTCGGGGCGACAATTAGCGTAAGGTAGGTAAGGCGTCACGTGACGTCAGGCCAGTCAATTTACCCGTAAATCGCTTGTTGACGAAATGCTCGCGTTGCAAAATGCAAAAACCTTTTTGCCAATGACATTTCACCTCGTATTAACGGGATTCAATTAAATTTAAGTGAATTAATGCTTTTGTAGGGCGTAATTTTGCTAGGATAAAAAGCGAGATATTTAAATTGAATTAAAAGAGCGGTTCACTTTACGAGTTTTATCCATAATTTGATTGAGCAATTTTTGTTAGACTTTTATCTATCGATTGGCAAAGGAGAACAAAACAAGGACGAAAAAAATCTCTGATAGTATGATAAAGGAAAGTAGTTTATGTTCACTCCAACGAGAGATTGTGCTCATCATATGGCTGTAACCAATTAATTAATTAAGCTTTATTTCTAAATCGTATAAAGATTTTGTGTTTACAGTTAATGGTAAATGATGTGCTCTTTGTTTTTTGTGTTTTTTAAGCAAAGGTATGCGAACACGGCCACTTAAAAATTTCAAATTTAGTTTTATTCCTTGGATCGAGCACGAGATAATAGTTGCACCGAGAAATGACATTGGATAACGAATAATTTGAAAAATCCGACTTTTTTTAACTGCAAGTGCATCGTTTGTGACTATATACTTCGTAGAGCTAACAACAATGCTTTCTTGTATTCTCTATATGTTTATAAATTAATAACACCTCCGATGAAAGCACACCAAGATAAATAATAATAATAATAATGGCCACGCAAGCCAATAGGCTCCTACCAATTATTCTTCTCTCTCTTGCTAGTATTACGAACGTCAACGTGAGAGTTTAGCCGACTGCGAGGCTCAACCTTTGTCGAGTATATTGAAAGGATTCACCGTATGACCACTCGTGACACCTCTTTGACCCTGATGACGCCATACTTCCGCACATCGCATACTTTAGCCGACTAACTCGGCAGGAACTCGCGGTTATTGATTGCGCAATAATTTTTTTGCCGCACTCTGAAAACTAAATGACACGTGTAATGCAGAGCCAGACCTTCGCCGAGCAGAAATCGATTTCCTCGTTTAACAAAAGACTCGATAAGTGGAGCTTCGAGTGGCTCAACATGGCCCATAAATACGAGAGTTTAGCGCTCTTATCGAAATATTCTGTTAATTAGATCAATTGAACATGTCGATTAATTGTCGCTTTCATTAGAAGAATTGATCGTTAAGTGGTCAGATAGTCATAGGAATTGTTTTACTTTCGGTTGATTGCTCATGTGCCAAGTTCTTACGCCTGTATGGAGATGCATAAAGGTCAATGTGAAAAAAGCTTAAGGGATGCAGGATAATAAAAATTGTAATTTCTATCGAGCGCTTATATATATGCGATGAAACATTACAAGCCAAGTGTAATTGCAATTTAGTGTATAAGGAACAAATTTATTTGATGGTTATTTAGTAAAGTAGTCGAGCGAATTGTAATAAGTAAGATTCATAGGTCGAGTGCGCGAATAAATAGGGAGGAATTTTCTGGTTAAATGTAACAACTGCTTTATTATGTTAGACGACAAAAAAACGAAATTTACAATATAATTTTAGCTGCCTGCAGCTTCGATCTACAACAGATATTTATATATATATATATATATTAGTGCATATAAGATTTATTAATAATTACTCGATGGCTTATAACAATGCATATGCTAAGATCGGTCTAAGACAATTTCATTATTCAGAATTGTTACTCTTACAAAAGAACACTTATTGGATCGATTAAATTAGATACTTCATAATGAGCAGGAAAACTAATTCAGAGATCTGCGATCAATCATTTTATATATTGACAACAATTATATTCGTAAGATCGTGGAGATAGAAAACAGTGATATATAGTAGGCAAAACATTATATGCCGGTAACATTATTATTTAATTGTTAATATTTAATAGTATATGGCAATTTTAGAATTACTTTAGTATTTAATCCTGACACATGAAAATTACGGTAAAGTGGTTTGTAAATTGTATATGTTTTTGATTTGTAAACTAGTGTAATTAATATTTTCTCGTTTCTAATGGCTTTTCATTGCTTTCATTGAGCACGTAAATACCTTTTATAAATCACTTATTTCTACGTTTTTCATAAATGCATACTTTTCATGTCTAATAATTATGAAGGTTTTTGTATTTATTTATAATATTTATGAGAAGCATCGCATCACATATAATGATTGAAAACTTGAAGGGAATTGCATTATCGAATGTTGTGAATATCGATTAAATATTATTCTCTTTATTAACAAATATACACACACATATATATGTACATATATGTATGTATGTATATAACTTTGGAAGTAATATATCTTTGTACTCACGTTTAATTAAAAAAATAAATATCATCGTAAGGAAATTTTTCTTTCTTCCTTTTTTTTTTGTTGTTTTTTTTTTACAAAATTTTCCATTAAATAACACACAATAAACTCATATGATCACATATCAAAATCTAAATGTTGCTTTTCCAAAAACTATTCTCAACAATCAAATGATCACATTTTCCGTTTATCGTTCCATTATTGATATTTTATAATTCATCGATCTTATTTATGTTATTTATCACAAAATAATTAGAATTTTAGTACTTTTCTGTATTAACCATTTTTTTTCTTCTTCTAATTCACTACTTACTTCTCAACGGCTCCTAAAGCTTTTCTGTATAAACTTATTGTAAACCTCTTCTCTACATTTCTATAATACAAAATCAATCAGCATTACAAGTAGAAGTTTTAATTTTTTAATTACAATTATAACAAAAGACTAAGCACGCAATATATATATATATATATATGTATATATATGTATATATATATATATATATTACAATGTGGATCCTTTTATGACAGCTGCATTTGAATAGCAGAAACAAGAGCGAACGCATATAAAACAATAAAGTTAAAAGTTCGAAATCAACAAAATTATTGAGCATGTAATCGATAGTAAGCTTACGTGGTGATGTATGCATCGTAAAAATTATATCTGATTAAGCTATTTATTCACAGAATTTTTACAAACGCATACGAAATTAAGAGACGCCGCTCAAAATCCATTGTTCAAAATTGAAAATCTAGAACATATATACAACACAAGTCAAATATTGCAAATTGATCCTGCGAATTAGGATAGCTACGGCGGGTGGAGGGGGGAGGGGCAGGGGGTCAAATGCCAATCTTTGCAATAAATGTCTTGGTACTGTTATTTCATGCACATATTATCGAATGCTTTGAAAAGTAATTGCAGCCAAGATGTTAAATTCGTGGAATGGCACATCGATATAAATAAATAAGGTTTTATTATATCGGCTGCGCAACGATATAATGTTTGATGTGAAATTTCACGAGATTTCCGTTCTGTTAGGTCAGAAATGGCTCTCGGTTAACATCTTATAATTAATTTCCAACACTCCGCCGAGATCTTATTATTTCAGTGTTAAGCTTGAAGCCGAAATGGCTCGTAATAAAATGGATAATTATCCCGTCATAATTACCGTGGATATACTAAATGTAGAACAAAATATTTACAGTACTGTGTCCATGCATCTTTGCAATTGTTAGTGCTATCGATTAAAACTTTATTATACGCAACAATAAATTCAGCCACACAGTGCAATAAATATCCCGACGACGCCGCCTCACTACCACTTTAAGGTCCGTTTATAATCGAGCGTAATTACATCGCAACACTAATCCCCTATCGCCTCCATCGCTAAGAACAGCGGCGGAACCGTAGCTTTTTATTACGCAAAAAGCATCTAACAACAATTGCGACTCGACAGTGCCAGCTATTTTTTTTCTTTTTTTTCTTTTTTCTTTTTTGCGCGGCTCTATCGATCAACATAATAACGTTCTACGATTGAACATAAACACGGCAATTGACCGCATGGAAACTCTCCCCCCTCTACTGGAGCCCTCGAGGGGGATCTTCCCCGCATGCCACGTAGGCTAAAAACAACAAACCACCTTCCGCTTCATAAAGCTTTGAAGTTACAGTCCCCGAGCTCGCAAAAACAACGAGCAAAGGCTCGCCAACTACAACTCCCCCCTCCCCTCCCTTCCAACCTTCGTCCCCTCCAACCCTCCGTCCAAACGCGCGGGCGCACACTCTCCATCTCTGTTGGCGGAAAGGGTGCTCTTAGGAACTGCAGTCGTGCATCTGCTTGCGTCGGGCCTGGACGACCCCGTAGACGACGGCGGCGAGACTGCGACAGCCGCTACGGTCCCTCGAGGTGCCCTCGGTGTGCAGTGTCCCCTTACCCAGGACGAAGTATGTCTCCATTGTGCCCTTGCCCTTCACCTCGATCAGGCCGCGCTTCTGCGTCTTGTAGCCCCTCGCCTCCAGGAACTGCAACATCCAGAAGCTCGGATTTATCGGGAGGCGCTTCCGTTCGGGCTTTTAGCTATGACGTTAATGCCACTGCCAATAAATCGTTGCCAGCTGATTCGATAAGCACCGACCTATTCCGCCACTTTCCAAATAAAAGTCTCTCCGATTTATGCCATTTCTGGCAAATATTGCACTTTTGCAATTCTCGTGGCTTTTTAAGACGGCAGAGCGCGATATATACGAAATCTCAATAGCTATTTGCCGACCGAGGAGGCTTCAATGGCGATCCCAAGCATCCGACGAGTATGCGTTATTATTGGTATGTGTAATAATGGCTTAATAATAATAATAATAATAATGGGGATTCGAGGAGCGCGGAAGATGTTCGATTGGTTGCTGATGCGCCGAGCTCGTTCTTATTAGTTTACGTATTCCGATACTTTTCATTTGAAAACCGTTTGACCGATGGCAAAAGTTATGTGACACATTGCAAGAATTTATTAATCAATGTCCATGGTTTTTACCGGCATTGCGATTTTTCGTTGAACTCTGTATGAAACGATGTAAATTTCAGGCCGCGCTACAAGGAAATTCTTGGCACTTCATCAAAATGCCTCAAATAAATTGTGCATTATGAGCTTCCAAATTTACCGCCCTCACATAATAATAATAATAATAACAGCGATGACGACGAACCGGCGATGAAATGAATGTATGTAAGCTTGTATGGGTTTGCCAAGTGGCTCAAAAAAAATGTATGGACATTGGAAAGCTTTTTGTCGAATTAATCGTCATCGCTCGTCAGCGGGAGCCAAATGTTAAAAGGAAAGATCTTCGATATTGACAAGCGAATGAAATATGCTCGTTGAAAATGCAAAAAAAAAAAGAAAAAAAGATAATATAGCTCGAAAAGAAAAGTGCTTGTTTACTTCCTTTGCCCGACTAATTAACCCGCGAATTAAATTATACGAGATTCTATAATGAGAAGGTCAGATTGCGTACGACTAAATGCATAAAATTCAAACTAAATTACCAAATTAGTCATTATTTGGACTTTTTAGACGACACTTTAAGCGCAAGCTGAATCATAATGAACATTATGGACATTTTTGTTCGTATTAATTTTTCTCTGCTCTGGAAATTTATATGAAGTATGAGCTGATCAACAGGCTTCCCAATAAATGCAGATTTTGTTATTTCGCCTGGAATCTCGGTAGACTTCGATTACTTTAAGCGCAAATCAATTTTAACAATCAAGTAATGCATTCTCGCAAAATATTAGCCAAATATTTTAAAATAATTATAAACTTAATTCCCGGCGCTTCGAATGCTTTTGATATTTTCTTGAATTTCAATTAAAAGCTCGATTCCCGAAATAGTTCCTTGAATAATCGTTATATTCATATTCGAAAAATCAAATATTTATACGCAAATGTTATAATTAAAATAATGCGAAATAATTTGGGGAAATATGCCATTGTTTAGGGAGATGATTAAAATTTTTTCAACTCTGCGGCGAAATTCTTCACTTAAGCGCATTTAAGCGAAACTTTAACAATAAACGAATTAAATAATACGTAAGATGAATTTTTGAAAACAATGAGACAAATTTATATTAAATTTTTATTATTATTCTGTGTAATGTTTGTTCGAGTCTTATAGAAATGGACGAGCATTATTTGCGCAGGAATTATTATTAAAAAAAATTTGTACAAAAGCAAGCTCTAATCTATTTTACGAGAAAATGTAACTTGCAATAATAAAGTCGTGTTTTTATTGAATGAAATTTATAATACTTAAGTGACATTTCTAAAGTCACACGCGAATTGGAATATTTTCCATTTAATCCTTAGAACCCGGTCGATATGTATTACCATCACCACGTTTTTTTTTTTTTCATCAAAATGATTTAATTTTAATTTTAAATCCAACATTAAATTTCACATATTCTTTGTGGTGCATTTGTTTTTGCATTATAGTTACGAGTTTCGCCGTCATTTTCATTAATAATTTATTATTCCGACATTTGCTCGCGACGCCAATGTAAAGTTTCGTATGATCCGATTTTTCAAAGAATCAAATTACATTTCTTATGAAATTCTAATCGCTGGAATACAGCTTCGCCGCTTTTACCGCTAATGCGTATAAATAAATTATACAATACACGATTGTACAATGGATTTAAAAATGCGTGAAAACTCGGAAAGGCGAAAGCTTTGATGTAAAATTTACGGTACAGACGGTAGCTTATGACGCAAGTGTAATATTCATGCGCTAATGATAATTTATGTATCCCTTCTTGAAGCAAATAACAAAAAATTTTTTTACGAGAAACATTATTTCGTGCACGCGCATATAATATTTCGAAAGATTATTAATGTCCGTGTGTGCTTAATGGACAAAGCATATATGTATTGAATTAAACGCGCTTTACATGGACAATACAGACAAACCCTAGAGAATAACCATAGAAATTCCATTGGAAATAATTATCCGACTTTATTTCGACCAATAAGCAAGCAATGACGCTTCACCTTTTGTTAAAATTGTCATAATACAAACACTAAATCATGGACTAATGCAGTCTCGAATAGCCAGAGAGCCATTACAATGCCACGAAATCACTTTGAATGTAAATTCAACGAGCGTAAAGATCAATACATTTTAACATTACGCTACGCGTCGAGAGTGAGGGAGAGAGAGAGAGAGAGCGCGGATAATACCGATAATCCCTGCAGAGACGGAGAGCATTAGTACTGGGTGACGTACCTTGGCGATTTCGGAAGGAACCTGAATTTTTCCCATCACGCCCGTGGAATCCATGCGTGAGGCCTCGTTGACGGTGTTGCCCCAGATATCGAAGACCGGCTTCCTGGCGCCAATCACACCACCCACGAGGGGACCGCAGCTAATGCCTACCCTCAGGTCGAAATTATTAAACGAATGGACATTGACGTCCTCGAGCCGCTGCCTCATTGCGACCGCGTAATCCACGAGGCGGCACACGTGCTCCATGTCGTCCGCGTTCCTTATCTACAATCGTTACAAATATTCTCATTCTTTGGGGGGAGGAGGAGGGTGGAAGGGGGATGGCATTTCATTGGGCTCCAGTCTTTTCAAAAACAGACGATTCGCTACGGGCAATCAATGCATAAAGCCCACGAAGCCTCTAGTTTATCATTTAGCCACTCTTCCCCCCCCCCGCCCCCATTACTTATCACGTCAGTCTCGGCGTGCAAAATTATAGGCAGGAAATATGTTGAGGACATTATATAGCAAACTGTATTGTGCGTACTTTTTGCGAAGGATTTAGACCAGAAGCAGCCATATAAGTTGCGCCGACCGTCTTGATTTTCTCGATACAGTGAAATCGCCGCTCGTCCAGCAATTCGTCGAAATCCGCTATAACGAAGCCAAGGCATTTATTATTGTGCTGCATACCGTAAGAATTATTATCAATAATTCTCTCATTACAATCTACGCACCGATAATTTCATTTAAAAGCCGAATGCACTCCATTCCCTTATTCACGTCCTCGGAGTAAAATTCCGTGAAATTTGGTACACTGGCGAACATCACTCCGACCTTATCCCTCGACTGCGAGTACAATTCCTAGAAAATCGTAATCTCATGAGTTGTAAGGATCTCTTGTTGTAAGGATGTTTCTTTTAGGTGTCGAAGAAATTTAATTGATGGCAACTGCACGACGCAGTCATTATATATTAATTGGACGAAAAGTGATCAATGATCAATTAATTATGCGTGGCCAATAAATGTAAATTGTTGGAGAGAGCAATTGAAGCCAGGTAAGTGAATATTGAGGGTGAAATTACCTCGGATGGTCTATCTTGAGTTAGGAAATGATGGGCCACGTGATCGGGGAGAATATTTTTCAGTAATTGCATATTGTTATGCCGGGACTCGATCATATCTGAAAGTTCGCGTTCGGCTTGCTGCTTCCATAGAAAATCTAATCTTGATGTGACCTCGACGAGTCGGCCATGATAGGTCACCATCACGAGGAAAATCGCCAGGAAAATTAACATTTGGGCCGACAGTGGTATTGACATTCTAAAAAATAATTATTTACACATCCTGTAATTGGGCGAAGTCAATTAAGTTGATTCCTTGCAAGGCAGAGCGCACATGAGCAATCGTTACATAATTCTGCGCATTAACTCTCAACATAGATAGATAATTACTTAGATCGCTAGCAATTATTATTAATTATTATTATTATTGAATATTACGAAGGATGTTAATTGGTTACGCGCGGAGGTCAAACGCTTTACAAGCACTTTTTTCATTTAATTCGTGTAATTAGCGGATTAGAAGAGGCTCGAAGTGGCATTATGTACGATTGAATTTCCTCGCCCTCTCAAATGCCAAGAGACGCGATCGTTCGAATGAAGCATTGGATCGTTACAAATATTTCTCCACGACAAATCCCTTATTCGACGACAATTCAATGTAACGAAATATGAATAATCTACAACAGGCCATAGACAACAGTCTATAGACAACGCGATCCGCGTTTCTTTCTTTTTTCTCATCGTTTCACTTTTTTACACAGAAGTTTGCAGTAAACTTCCCTCGCGGAGCCCGACACTTTAGCCTCGCGCTTGAAAATAAGTGAATTAATGCATACAATTATTGGACTTCAAGTCTCACTTAGCAAGAGCGTGAAACTGCCCGGGAGCAAAGAGTCTTTATTGTGTAATGGAATTTCCATTGTCAGAGACAGCGGGACCGAGTCTGGACAGACAATTTCAACGTGTTTTACTAACGCATCCTGGTCCTCCTCGACCCAGTTGGAGAATCGGTCCTTCGATACCACGAGGATGAGGACCGCGTAGACGAGGACTATTATCGTCGCCAAGGCCGTTTTCACCAAATAGTAGAGCTTCAATGCCGAGGCCAGCGCTATTAGGCAGAGAATCCAGGTGAACACGATGTACTCAGGCCGCAGGCATTGCACTTCTTCCAAGCTCTTCCTCTCGGAGGCCGCCCCCGTAGTGAGGTTCCTCTCCTCGGACTCGGCCGCCGCCGTCTTCCCCGACGCTATTGAGTTGAGGGTCCGCTCCGAGTGACGCTGATGCCGCTTCCGAGGATATTTCTTATGGTGGCGGATGCGTGGCTGCTCCTCGCCATATTGCCGCTCAAGTCCGTAAATTCTGCAAAGTCGTCCCTTCGCTTTAACTTTTTCTAGTCATTTGAATTCCGTGAATTCGCTTTCCCTATGCCCACTAAGAAATATCAATTAACGATTCGAGTGCAAACGATTAAGGACGCCTACTGTTGCCTTCCCTCCCACGACATTCCTCGCCCCAGCTAATTCTTATCATTTCAATCATGCCACATTTATTGAATATACGTGATTTTACTTTTAATTCAGCCACGTTCATACAACTACTGTGAAAAATTCACATTTACTTTCCCTTCCATATTTCTTCCTCGTGTTGCAGCGATTGCAAAACCGTACTATGTCTAGTTGCATTAATGGAGCATTGAAGTGATGACAGTGAGGAGAGACTTAAATTTACTTAAAAGAATATGATTTCTCGATAATATTCAAGGCACCAGACACTTCAAGCCCAACATATACGTAAGATTTTTTCGCGTCCTTGTTGAGCCCAACTCCCGGCAAGTTCACTTTAATGAAAATATACGAAGAACCTCAACTGCAAAACATCGAAAGATAGATAAGTAGGGAAGAGTGCGTAATTTATTTGTTAGTCTATGAAATACGTGAAAAATTGTTGTACGAATGGGACAAGAATTGCATTCGCTTTCAGTCATTGGCGTCGTCTTATTTATTAATATTGGAGCGCGAAAGCCATTCTGTTTCAATTAATCCACGTTGCAGAAAAAGTTATTTACTATAAATTAGAGAGAACAAAAAAAGAAAGAAAGAAAAAAAAAATCAATTATGCCAGGGATTTATATATGACGATAAAAAAGTTTTGGCAATTCTTTTGTGAAAGTTGCAGTGCATTTAAAGGACTTTCTTAATTATTGGCGATTTAAACTTACTTTTTCATATCAATTTATATTTTATGCTACACGTGTTGAACTTCAGTTGTGCAGTTGTAATTGAAAACTCTATCAAATGCACTTTGCTGTAATTTTGTGCAGAATTAAAGAATTAATTTGCACAGAAATTTGTGGCATCTTGTTGAGGCGGCTTTAATTTAACCGAAATCTTGTACATTTAGTTTTCTCGGCATAAACGAAACTCCGAATGCCAAGAATTATTTGCAACAATTATAAAAGAAAAAAAAAAAAACAAAAATTCAATAAACATCCCTTGTTTATTGTAATGGCCTGGATAATTCGCAGTCGCACTATTAAATCGCTAATTTTCGTTATAATGTAAAATTGTCAAACAAGTGACATAAAATTACCAATCTGAATAATCGACTGGGCGGTTAGTAAATAACCGTCCGATAATTAAATTATTGACAATAATTTCTTTAGCTTTTAAACATTTAATGCTTGCATATAAAAATGATCAAGTTTTTTCTTCTTTTTCTACTTTTTTTTTTGGGAGCTATCGTTATTAAAATGAAACTGAATTTCGTATTAAATGATCCGATCTATTTTAAAGCCTCGCATGCAATGTTTACCGGCCGACGAATTTGTTGATAAAATAATATTATTCATTATTCCCTAATAAAATATGGTTATTAGCGGCAATTATTAATATAATATTGAGATAAACAGAGTGGAAATTTAATTTTTGAAAACTCGGTCATCGCTCTCTCAATACCTATGCAATTGATTTGCCACTTGATCATTTGCATAAATATCGCCGGGACATGGAGCGAATGTTCCTAATTGACAACTTATTTCTAAAAATGCTCGATTAACTGTACCCCGAGTACCTTAATTGCCCGAGTTTAGAGAATTTATTGAGCGGATGAGTTTCTGGTGTACTCTCGTGTACCTCTGTGCTCCTGCCAAACTCTAATCTCAAATGTGCATTCAATGAATGCTGCCCGAATCCAGCAACGATAATGGAAAATGCGAATTCCCAGTGTCAATTGAGCCGAGCCGAGGTCAATTGGCCCAATCCCCCATCCCGACATAAACACCACAACGTCGCCAACAAAAACAAAGTACCTGAAAAATTCCCGCCGCGTCCTCGTCCTCTCCAGCGACTCCGACACTCTGGCCGTCCCGTTCTCCCTCTCCTTCCCCGCCAATTTCTCATCCTCGTCGTTGGCCACCTCGTCGCGGAGCGCCGCCTCAAGGAAACTCAAGATGAGTCTGTCGAGACCCGCTGCTCGGCCAGGACTCTGACTTCTCGAGGCCGGCAAAGTCAAGGCCGGCTGATCGGCCGGCTTCTCCCCAGCAGCCAGCAAATCGGCTTTCATCTACGTAAACAAACGGCAAGATGGACCGGCTGCCATTATTTGGCCGATATAGCGAACGTTTTATTTATATACGCCTTGGTGGTGGGCGCTCACGGCTAATGGCTGAATGTTATTATTGCGGGCTTTCGTTTATAGTGCGGAGAGAGGCGTGTGTCTAGATTGTCTTCCCATTAAAAAATCATAAGCATTAAAATGGGAGGGAAGTTTCTCGAAAATCCCAACGACCGTGATTTTTACGACGAGGAAACAATGCGTTAATTGAGCGGCCGGCGCCCGTGATATTGAAAGCCACTCGAAATACTCGAAATTCTCAGCTCTAATCGATATTTGAGACCGAGGCCGAGCAAATATATCCGATTATTAAGTTATTCTAGATTCACTTGTAATACCATTGAGATGGCTCCCGTCCATATAACCTATCATAGAAAAGAAGAACCAATTATTGTAATATAATAGGTCGTGAACAGAGCGTGGGAACAGAAGAAAAGATGAGGTACTTGAGGACATCTTGTGTTATGGTTTGCTCGCGTGCCATTTGGCTGGAAATAGCGCAATGTAGGCATTCACGTAGGTGATTATTGATTGTAATCTTACCACTGGACAAGCGATAGCCCCAATGACAGAAGTTACGGCCATGAGGCTGATTACTCCGCAGATAAAAAGTGTCCGGTGCTGTTTATTGTGGACGAGTATGGAGGATGAGTGTTGCAAGAAGGTCGGTAAGCTCTTGAATTCGTCGGCCATCACGAGGATAGAGGAGGCGATCAATAATAATGTCGTTAATGCTAGCGACACGAGTAGTACAATGCAACTGTAAGAAATCATCAATTTTGAATGAGAAGACGGGCACTGGATGGTCGTGGTTCGTGTGTTTTGATAAATTGCGTGGCTCTGAAGTGCGAGTCGAGAAGGCTCGCCCAATGATAATGGATAGATTTAATTTGATAAATACGGGGTAATTAGGCGGAGACACTTTCTTGGACGTGAAAATCATTATTGATATTCTGATTATGTTGAGGGCGCGCGTATTTGCATAAAATTAATCGACATTCGAGAGTTGAAAAAGTCCGTTTACTCGCTTCTAAAGAGATTTTATTAAAGTCAATGTGGTAAATTCAAAAATTGATACGTTTGGGCACGTGGAGATTGTAATAGAAATTATAATTGAACGTTCAAAGTCATCAACGCTTCTATAAAGCTAATAATTCAAAGGAAATCCCGAGCTTTATAATTCAGATCGTTTTTGACGACAGTAATAATGAGTTTTCTTACATTAAAAGATTGCAATAATTTATAGATTTATACATATAAATATATTTATACATAAAATTAATACTTTTTGTTATTGATATTAGTAGTACGTCATGACTTACTCTGGTAAAATCATGGCCTGACAGACTGCTATGAAAAGCCAAATCACGAAACAGCAAATCATGTTTGATTTGAACATATCTTCACGAAGTTGGCGAAACTAAAATTGAAACATTACTTGGAAATATTGCTTGCATTGTTGTGAAATAAATTTATACAAACGATTTTCAAACAATTGCCAATAATGTAGTGGCTCTGCTTTTAATTTCTGTATAATTTCTGTTAATTTGCGTATAATTTCTGTGACATTATAATCATCGCGAGTTGCAGCAAAAAAAAAAGAAGAGAAAAAAAAAGAAAGAAAGATGAAGCCATTCTCTACAAATTTATTGTTTCTTTTGTTTTAGTTTTTTATTTCATAAAAGTCCTTTCTTCTAGAATTGATCGTCATGACAATTGAACTGTAAACATGCCGTGCAAACATTGCTCAAAAGCAATGCGTCAAATAATATTCCGGACAATTTGCTGAAGATGATGCCGAAAGTCGATCGATTTAAGCTCGTGGAGCTATTGTCATTGGCAATTGCCATTCCTCTCAACTAATTGTCCCGTTAAAGTGAAAGTACCTTAGACTCGAGGCTCTCGTCGTTATAACGCAAAGTCCAAGGATTAATATTGGCGAGCCTCATGCGTTTGTTACTCGCGGACTCGATGCCTCCCAATCCCTTCGTCGACCTCTCGTTCCCCGATCCACGTGTCACCTGCTCGCTCTTTGTCGAAACCGCGTCATCCTCGAGGTAATCCGACTCCAAGTTGGTCACCGAAGCCGCGCTGTTCAACTAGAAACAAACGCACTCTTACTCCTCACATTGCCAACGCAATCCCAACGAGTAGGACTGGCTACTAGTATTAATCAATTATCCGAGATGCCTTCTCCGTTACACTCCAATTATTATAAAAGTGGCAGCACGACCCCACTCCATTTATTATTTCAATTGCATTATTCGATAGTCTCTCAACAACTATCTCAATTAGCCGAACGATTTACCTTCTACTCCACAATCTATGCTCTTTCCTACTTTTCAAATGAAAGATCAAACTGCCATTATTGATCTCCATCGTGATATTACAACGATACAGGAAAATGAAATTTATCGTATACATGGACTAAGAGTGTGCCGAGTTACACTGAATTAGCACAACAATGAGAACTTGGCTTTTTGCCCAATTGAAGCGCCTCGATTCACCCGATACAATAGGATTGCTTTCATCCTTACAAAACATCGGCCAACCTCACCCACTATTAATATTCATAGGGCTTTGCACTTTCTTGAGATTTATCAGATGGCTTCCTACTACTTGACGACCACTGGATTGCACTCGTTGGTTTTGCTTCTTCCCGTCCTTTCTAAACTTTGAAATTTGAAATGCTCCTTACAATCAAATTGGCATCGAAGCATAAGAACGCTTTTACTCTAATAATCACCATTAGGATCGCCAATTGAAGATTTAAAGATACATGGCCAGCCTAGGGCCATTGATATTTCACGAAAGTGCAATTGATTTCCGAAATCTTATGATGCAAACAACATTTAGGCAACTTGATTGAAAGAGCACAAGAATTTGCATGAAAGCAATGTCGATATAATCTTCCATGAAATAAACTGATTTTTGAAAAATTGGATATACATATATAACTAATAGTCACACACAAAGTCACAGCTGTAATTATGTAATTATGAAATTCTTACGTTCGCTTATAAACAAATGAGCCATGTTTAACGGATAGCAATTATCGACAAGTGCAGCACATAATTTGTGTATTAATCGAGTCGAAACAAATAATGATAATTGAGAAAATAAATCGCTCATATAATCAAATACTCGCGAGTTTCTGTTTAAAATCACGGCACGTAAATAAATTAGTAAACGAATGTATAGAGAGCACAATGTGCTACGTAAAAAATAAATCAACCATTTAAATAAACGTTGAAGCGCTTTTCTTCGTTAAACAGAAATTTATATTTGAAATTGAAAAAGAAAGAGAAGAAATTGCAAAAACTTCAATGCCTTTTTTAAATAAAGTCCGAGGAATATGGAAAATTTAATGGTACAAATAATTAGGATTTAATCCACTGTTCTTTAACGGAATGTTTCATGGCATTTTAATAAACGAGCAGCTTACACGATATTTTTATGTTATTATAAGCGATTTCAGCTCTCGAAATAATTCGTTAGAGTTTAGTCGTGACAAGTGAAAATCGGAAATCGGAAATGTAATATGTTTTAAACATTACTTGGCTTCATACAAAGGATGTACTGAAATGTTTAATGAACATTAATAACATACAATATCCCCTAACTTTATAATAATAAGAATTTAAAGAATAATGTTATTAGAAAAGAGAAGAAAAAGAAAGATAATTGGATAAAAAGAAAAATAATTGGATGAGTAATATTATTAATACCTGGTAATACTATTAGACTTTTGTAATAAAAAAAAAAAATATATATATTAATCATTAATTTTACTTTTCATCTCGATATCAAATAATAAATTTTCTAATAATAATAGTTTTTAATATTATGTGGTTCCTTGTTGTTTCTCTTTTTAACTCTGATTCTTTTATTGTTGTTGTTGTTGCTGCTGCTGCTGTTGTCGTTGTTGTCCTTGTTGTTCTTCTTCTTGTTCCTCTCATTATTATCATTATAATTGACATCATCGTTGTCATCATCATTATCGTGGGCATTATTATTGATTGTAAAACTGTATGAAATACAAGTATAGAATATTTATTGTCGGATAATGATGAAGCAATTGAAAATGTGATTTACCGTGACACACCTTCAAATCATAAGAGCAAAATATAAAGAGTACCTTAATGAAAATGAGCCGAAAATTCGGAGAAATGCATTTCTAATAATTTGGCATATTAATAAGAATGATAATAATGATTAATGCTAATGATTTCGTGGCTCAATGTGTTTGGTATTTTTCGTTTGAAAATCGCCTCCCTCGAAGTTTTCAGCCTTCCGATGCTTCAGACGACAATCAACGTACAAAAGATCGAACGCTCCAAGCAATAGTTATTCGAATGGTTAGAGTGAGACAACACGACGCCAAGTTTTAAGGCTGCACTCGCGAGGTTGTAACACTGTCAACTAACTACCAATTTACAAGGAGTATTTGCACTTTTAGCCAATGAGGGGAGAAACTTCATTTATTATATGAGCAGTTGGGCGAGAAGCCGCGCACATCGTTGGCACATCGAGCGTCGCTTCGAGATTTGTCGGAGGCAGGAGGGCCTGAAGTGCCTTGGCGGCCATATCGATGCAATAAAATTGTCGAGCATCTACACTGGCATCCGACTAATAAATAAGGCGTGTGAAAATAAAGTTGGAAAGTGGCGGAAGAGTTGAGCGCCGGGGCGCCTCAATTGAATAACGAGGCCGCCGCTTTTATTGATAAAATCGCGCCTCCAAGCATCAAAAGACCGATGGGAAGGGGTAGCGGGGAGCGGGGAGCGGGTAGCGGGGAGCGGGTAGCGGGGTTGGTGGGGTAAAGTAGTTTAAGGTAAGTGGTGAGAGGGCCAAGGAGGTAGCGAGGGGGACTTACGTTTCCAAAGGGAATCTCGGGAGTCCAGTCGAGGCCAATGTCG
The DNA here is from genome assembly GCA_030522565.1 of Ceratosolen corneri. NCBI lineage: Eukaryota > Metazoa > Arthropoda > Insecta > Hymenoptera > Agaonidae > Ceratosolen > Ceratosolen corneri. Next base: position 55,458 of record JAPYYT010001946.1, read on the forward strand.
TCCTCGACATTGGCCGTCGGCGGGTTGGTGGCCCCGGGTTGGCCGGTCGCCGAGTTGTTGTTGCTGGTGGTGGTCGCGAGGGCCGAAGAGTTGGCCACCTTGAAGCTCTTCCTGGTGCGGCTGGCGGCGAGCTCCGGCCCCTCGCCCTCCGGCCAGATCTTGGGCCGCGAGGAGTAACGACGCCTCGAGCGCAGCGGCTCCACCTGCTTGATCAGGTAGGTGACGACCTCCCGGTCCTTGAGGTAGTTGTCGCGCTCGACGCCCCGGCCCGGCTCCACCTCGTAAGCCTCGTTGAGGCACTCGAGGGTGTCCGCCGATATGTGCACTCGCCTGCGAATTCATCCAAGTCCCTCAAACCCGCGCTCCCGCGGCTTATCCTAAAGCAGAGCCTACCCGGGTATGCCGCCGCTCTCGAGATGGTTGGCCAGGGTCACGTCGTACGACCAGACGTCGAACTGCCACTTCCTTAGCCCGAGGACGCCGCAGAGGACCGAGCCGCTGTGGATGCCGATGCGCATGTTGAGGTCGACCTTGGTCGTGTAGCGCACGTCCCGGATGGCCTTGATCATGTGGAGGCCCATCTCGACGCAGCAGTGGGCGTGGTCGGGCCTCGCGACCGGCAGGCCGCAGATGCAGTAGTAGCAGTCGCCGAGGAGTTTTATGCGGAGGCAGTGGTTCTCGGCGGAGAGCTTGTCGAAGCGGGCGAAGAGGTCGTTGAGCACCTTGACCAGCTCCTGGGCGCTGCACTGACTCGCCAACGCTGCGGCAGTCCGGGCCTTCTCGTGATATGATTCAGGGGGCCCGGCGGGGAAGGGGGGACGTTGCTCGCTCGGCGTGTTTTCCGCGCCTTTTAGCCCACCCCACAAGATACTTGCACCGGAACAAGGGGCCGCACGACCAAGGAAGCGGCAGTGTGCGTTAAAAGCAAATGTCCGTGTCTCTGTCTCCGATTGCTCGGCTCTTTTGCGGGAGCGATGGAGGAGAATCTGCGTAGGTGTGTAGGGGCCCGATGGAGGTGCTGTTGTTGGGAAGAGGAAGTGGCTGTGTGTGGTGGTAAGGTTTAGTTGGGAGTGGGAGCTCGTGCGTTGCGGCCAACTTTTCTTTAATATCTCGGCTACGTGGATTTATTATAGTGAAGGAGATATATAATATGGGGCTGCTCGGGTGCTCTGAGGTTACGGTTTGCGTTTAAACGCCAAAGTTATGGCTGGGGAGGTGAGCTGACGCGAGGGAGAATGAAGTATGAAAGTAAGCGTGTAATTTGACTTTCATTGGTGACTGCGAGGAGGCATTTATTTTTGCGTTCGTTAGCGTTTCCCAGCGCGCGTAGTTGGGCGTCGTTGGGCGTCGTTGGGCACGTCGTTGGGCACGTCGTTGGGCATGTCGAAGATCTATTTGATTAAATATTGACGATCGATCGATTGACGAACGTAATGTTCGAGGACGCGGATCTTTCCGTATATCGCGACTGGTTAAGGCTAATTTGTTAAGATTGATTGGCTTTCGTGGTTTCCGGGGCATAGGCAATGTGTCATTGTTAGCTGGCGTATTAATAACTTGTGCTCATCGGCAAAATTGTAAGCTAATGTGTTTCTGATTTTGAAACGTCAGCCTGCGAGACTTTCAATTTCGGCTTTTCGCCACGTTTCATTTAATCTCAGCGGCAACTCTCGTCAACCCAATCAATAATAAATGGCACAGCATTGCAAAAGGACGATAAATGCTGGAAAAACTTTGCGAGAATGAAGAATGTACGGCGCGATATTCTTGGAAGAGGAGTTGCGTTAATAGCGTCGGTGACATTATTGCCTTATTTTTTCATTGTGTGCGTTTGGTGCGGCGGCGACACCTCGGTACTTCTCGTAAATAAAGTACGAGTTTTGCAGTAAGCAATGCAAATGCATCTGAGGATACATTCGAAATGAGTTCCCGTGCTTCTTGCCCGCGTAGTGGTGGCCATGAATAATACCAATTTTCCATATCAACGCAAGGGGAGCGATCCGCCACCTACGTAGCTCGCTATAATTTTTCATATCGACTCTGTGTCTGCAAGTATTAAAATCCTCGAGGTTTCATCCCACGATTCAACGGAGCCTGGATTGAATATGTCCGGGACGGCTAATTGCCATTAAAAGCCAGGCGATAAGTCTCGCTGAGATGGATCGAAGACCACCCCAAAATGACATTTATACTTACATACCCACATACCCGTGTATTTATATATGTATATGTGTGTACGTGTATATATATGTGTATGTGTGTGTATGTGTACAAGGACAGGGGGATTAAGCGGTTCAAGTGGCGACTGAATATCGCTTGCTCGATCGAATTGAATTCTCGTCCCATCTACTTTTTTAACAGCTTTTAATTATGGTCCGACAGACCTTCTCGTCGAATAAAAGCGCCGCTTATGATGGGCCGAGGCTCGTTTAAATGGCAAATTGAATTACACCCCCGAGCAACGTCCCCTCGAAACGTCAAATACACTACCTGTGAATCCTTTTATGTCGGCAAAAAGTATGCTGACATTCTCGTAGCGGTGAATGTAGATCCTGTGAAATTGGTTGGGCGTGAAGGAAATCGTCCCCCCACGTGCCGTTTCTCGCGCTATGTCTCTGATCATCTCCTTGGCCACGAAGTCCGGCAATACTGGGGGAGACAATCGATTAAACGATATTCAGCGTCTTTCGCACCCCACGGCCAAATTGCTTTCCCGTCGTCCCAAAGCCTCCCTCCTCCCGCCCTTCAATCCTCCCCGTAAAAAAGCCACCAGCCAGGGCTCCACCGTCACAATGGGCGCAAGATGCCTCGCGCGTAACATATATATATCGCGGCCGTGGCAGTGTGCGAGTCATTTGTCGAGATACGCGGACGCCGCCATCTCGACTCTTTACGCACGTCGCTTCTATTTTCGAGCCTCGAGTATCGGAGATCGATAGCCGGGAGGGACGGCTTTTTTTTCAAAAAAAGTTACGTACGGCCGCGTCAAACACCTGGCCCTCCCCCCCGAGCCACCCGACGGCCCTTTCGCTATCTTTTGCTCGCTCCATCACTTGCTCCTCTCGCTCTCCCCTGGCACTCGGGCGAGCAATCGACTGAGAATGTCTACTGACCCTCTTCTTGACACCCGAGCGAGCAGCTTGCACGGACCAATAAACCCTTCGGTCATCGCGGCCACCTCCTCTGCATGCGGCCCTTCCCGCCACCCCCCTCAAA
>JAPYYT010001947.1:0-27199 GCA_030522565.1 Ceratosolen corneri
GGGGGGGGGGGGGGGGGGGGGGGGGGGGGGGGGGGGGGGGGGGGGGGGGGGGGGGGGGGGGGGGGGGGGGGGGGGGGGGGGGGGGGGGGGGGGTGGGGGAGGGGGGGGGGGGGGGGGGGGGGGGGGGGGGGGGGGGGGGATCAGGGCGAGGGAGGCAGGATGAAAAGAAAATGGTCGATGTTGCTATAGGTGAAGGTAACAAAAGTTTTGGAGAATTCTATTATAAAAAAAAAGTGCTTGGATACGCTCTTTAAGAATGCAAGCGTATGGTTCATGGGAAAGTAACTAAACTCGAGAAAATACTCGGAAGACAGGAAGAAAACTTAAATTACTAGATAATACAGTCAAATCGAGCATTTATTAAGTACTTCATACCTATACGGGAATGCACGTATCAATTTAGTTATTGTAATACATTCGTCCTTACAGGTACAAATTTAATATTCAATATTCTCATCGTTAATGACGAATGGTGGAATTTAATTGTGAAATAATTAATTTCCAACTCGTTAAAATGAATTATATTTAAACGTCCCAAGTTCCGAAATTCTTCACAGATTGCTCTTACGCGTGTAAAGTTCATGCCTAACATCGTTTTACAATGTTTATTATTACGTTATTTTCAACGGCAATTAATATTTCCAACGTGAACAATCAAAATGGCAAATAATTTACAGGATTATCTTATCTACCGAGTTTTAGAAGTAAAGAATTATATACATAAAAAATTACTGGCACGATTATTTCTCAACAGGTATTTTAATGCATTAAGATGAATTAGCGTCGGACTTGAACGTCCTGGAAATAATTTATAATTAAACAAAACAATAAGGTAAATATAAAAATAGAAATTTGACATTTCCTACATGATTTCAGGTACAATAGCATCTAATTTTATTCGCCAACACCTCAAAATAATTACAATGGTTCATATGAAGGAATGTATACATTCATTCGTCTTCCCTCTTCCCTCTCTCTCTCTCTCTCTCTCTTCCTTTATATACGCTTCTGTCTCTCTCCCTCTTTCCCCTAGCGTGACTCTTCGTAACGCATGACATCTGTTGCTCGACTATATTTTTTTGTGTGACGCTCGACCCCAACAAAAAATATTCTTGCGAAGGGAAAGACAAACTCGGAGATTCGAAAAGCGCCTGCGAAGACCTCGAAATTATCCCCGTGGGGTAAGGAAACGAAAGCAAAAAGTGAAGACGCATTGCCAAAGTGGATTCCTCAAAGTAGAGAACAAAAAGGGCGCAATTGAGAGAATAAAATTGTTTTATCAACTCTATTGACAATTATTGGACTCTTTGCTCCCATCACGTACGACCTGCAATGACTCGCTCCCTATTTGTATTTGGCATTAATTTTTGTGCGCCTGCGATGCCTTTCTTCAAATAATATACTCGTTATAGCTTGAAAAAATTAAAGCCATTTCAATGTGTATGCTTAATGATAAAACGAGGCGGGGAACGAAAGACGGACAATTACGTTTATGATGAGCATAAGGTCGGACAACTACGGATTATGTACGCATGTATGTGCCACATTATGCTTTACAAACTTGGGTCTTTGGACACTTGTTAATTGTCAAGGCAAAACCATCAATGGGACAATATTTCCCGACATTATTATTACAATAATAATCTTCAGCGATATTAATTCGAGAGCTAAAACGTACAATTATAATATTAAGAATGCATTTTATCTCTCCTTAAAGTTTGCTCATCTCATTAGTATGCTTTAAGCGTACAAGAATTAAATGTTGTGTTTACGATTAAAGGTCCGCGGCGGTATACAAAACTGTACACTCTCTTATTTTACAGCGTCGATATTCTTGAGCTTAATGCAAAATTTACCTCACGTGTTGGTCGGCAAGCGTAAATCGAGGGCGGCGGGCGAGAGAAATAGTACAACAGATGCAATAATGAATAAATGCAAGAAAGTGCGCGCCCTCCCGATGAAGATCCGGGAATGTGGCAAAGGGACGTGGCAGAGGGTGTAGGCCGCGAGGGAAAAAAGGCGGCCAAAGTAAGCCGAATGTAAGGGCCGAGTTGGTGGGAGGCGGGGGCGAGCTGCGGGTGTAAGGGGGCAGAATGAGAGGAGGAGGAGGAGGTAAGCGAGCGGTCGGTAGCGCGATGGCAGATAGATAAAGTTCGCGAAGATGAAACCCGATAAGCAGCCTCCTTCCACCTCGACCATTACGTCGCCGTCGTTGTCCACGTCCTTGTCCTTCCCTCGCTCGGCCGCGCAGCGCCTTTTCTTCCCGAGACTAACGAATTTCATTCCCTTTACCCTCTTCTCTCACTTGGCGTGTATGCGCGCGCGCGCGTAAAAGGGCCACCACAATAACCGCAGCGGTATCGGGATTTCTTCGAATTCTGCGGGAGATTGCGACGGCTGCTATAGGACGGGGACTTGTTCGTTCGTCATTAATAAGGCGAGGCGATAAGCCTTTATATATTTTCCCGTAACTTTCTGCCTCGGAGGCCGCGAGTACCTCCTAATGGTATTGCTCTCCAAGCCCATACTCCAACCGGCCAAATTATCGCTTTAATTAGCCCTACGACTACAACGACAAACTGTCTCTTGGGATATAGATATTTGGCTTTGTTGGCCACGGCCGTTCTATGCTTTGGCCCTCGTCTGTTCTCGCTTGCATAACTCTCGCACACTTGGCTCCCGAATAACTGCTTGCGCCACTGAACTTGTGCCGCCCTAGCCAGCAACCGCTTTTTCCACACTAAAACACCGGAGAATATGCCTCATTAATTAGTTAATAGGCGAATGTAAATGTAAGGGTGGCCAGTGGCCGGGGATGTGCGCAAAATAACTGGAACGAGAGAGAAGGTGAGCGGCAAGGAGTTCACGGTGTAAGCTAGAAATGAAAACAAGACTACACGGTCGCAACGAGTACTCGGACTTTTTATTTTCGCAGGCCAGCATGAGGAGCGCCATTAGTGTCAGTCAGAAATTCATCTCGTTTACGGCCGCGCGGGAACGCGAGAAATAAAACACGCCTCCCCGGGTGCACGTTGCACCACATCTATGCATCTCCCGTGGGCGACACTGCATCCCACGTCACGTGTGCGCACGCGCGTTTGCCACGCGGGGACGCGCGCCACAGATGAAAACGCGAGCTGCTCGAGTGCTGGGGGCCATTATAAGTTGGGCAGGAGTCTTGGGCTAATAGGCTTAGAGGGACCGTCAATTCTTATCGAATTCTTGCCTCGGGGCGAGGGACCAGTCGCCCCCGTCGCCTCCCTTCGCTATTAGCAGTTGGCCGGTAGCAGTCGGCAGCTCGATTTTCCAATTGTCGCGGTCGACCTCGCCTTCCCAAATCTCCCCTCGCTCCTTCGCCTCTTAATCTCGGCCCCTCTAAAGCGCCCTTTTCTCGCCCTCTCTAACTCTTCGAGCCGACGCAATCCACACCAAGGGCCCATTCGGATAAGAATTATCGCCATTTCCCACAAATTTCCCACAATTACGTGGAAGAGTACGCGTGGAAGGAGAGCGATCGTAAGGAGGGAACAAAGCTCACGCGAAGGCTCCTAACCAGGCACTTAATATTTCCACGAGTGTAATCGTCCGTTTGATTATACGTTTGCATTAATTGTCAAGGGGGTTGTTGTGGGGTTGTGTGTTTGCCAATTTGAGAATACTTTTGAATGCGTGCGACGCGGCACATGTGAACGCTCCGAAGGGCAATTTGTGTGCAAGTTCGCAGGTGTCTGCGGAGCCAGGATGTACGGGCTTGATTGCAACAGCAAAAAAGTCTGATACATATAAAATTGAAACCTCATGCGGCTTCATCGAGCCCCGCCGTATCACACGAATTTCATCATCGTCTCAATCCTTCGAGGCGGCATTCCTCGAGTTCCATTCACAGCGTTGCCGTGATTGTTTCTCATCCCCAAACGAGCGAGAGTACGGAGAGCCAGAGATAGAGAGAGAGAGAGCCAGAGAGAGAGCCAGAGAGAGAGAGATCGAAGGGGGATGGCCGATGGTGGGGCGGGGGGGGGAGGGATCTTGAATCAACACGTTCGTTTCGTCCTTCTCGAGCGCGTTCCGTTAATCGTGTTGTTCCCTCTCTGTTATGCCTCTCCTGCCTATGGCGGTGTGCGCCCGTATAAATACGAGTCATCGCCTCGCTCCAACTCGTGTCCATCCCCTAAGGATCGAGAACCTCGTGTGTCCCTCGCAGACGGCTGCCGTTCCCCACAACATCTTTCTATCGGCGTCCTTATATATATATATATATATATATATATATATGTGTGTGAGTGAAATAACGCGGGCCTAGAGCGCGGTGCTCCTTGTGGCTCCGAGTATCCCGCTGCTTCCACTTATTCCGCTTGCCTCCTCTTCGTCGCGTGACACGGCCACCTCCGACCACGAGCATAAAGGTCGTCCTGTCGTGTTACTCGCTTCCCGTGCTTGACTTACCGAGAATGAGCGAGTCTCCGGGCCGGGAGTCTACGCCTCCAACAGCCCGCCTTTTCACCTGACTCTCGCGCTCCAAGGATGCCTCTCCTCGGCCACATTCGCAATGTGAAATCGCAATGTGAAGAGCCACAATCGATCTCGGCTGGCGAGGGCCCTCGACGAGGGAGCTCGTTGCGAGATGGAAGGAAGCTCGCGAGAGCCATCGCGTGGCTAATGAACGATCGGGTTACGAAATTCTGCGCTTTGCAGTCTTGCCAAAAGCCGAGCGGTCACGTCCGTTGTCAAGGGTAGGCGGCCTCCACCTTATCTATTGCCAGCGGCATCGGAATAACGAATGAGCTGCCAATGCCTCTGAGCGACGACGCAAACACTGTACCTGTACGTATGTTTTCGAGGATACTTCCCAGGAAGACGAGCGGACACGAGAGAAATAGAGAATCGTCGCTTTGTTGTGTCTGGCAAGGAGTTGGCGCGGCGCATACGCGATTAGCTCGGCTCCTTACGCTAAATCTGTCGAGCCGCCACTTTGCCGCTCAATTGGGTGCGCTACTTAATTGTCGACATTCCGACAATTGTTATTGCCAAATATTGCCAATATGCCAAGCGCTTAGGAAGGCGGGATCCGCGGCTTGGCAGTTTGTCATTTGTCGCAGCTTATCGTCGAGGCGAAATCCGCAGGATATGCATGCCACGACACCGCGATCGTCGCGCGCACTCAACATAATTTATAAACAAGATATTACACGGGCTCGCCTACTGCTTGTGCCCGTGCGCGAACTCGCAATTCGACGCGCGAAATTGAAACTCGAGTGCAAATGCACGGCAAGTGATTGGCGAAGAAGAGTGCCTGGCAAACAACAACCATATCGGCTTGTTTGTCTTGCCGGACTTGACATCAATTACATCTTTATGGCCGTGTACGGGGAGGAGGTCGAACGTGAAAAGCAGTGAAGCCTTTGGGGGGCATAGCGCGCGCCTCCAAGCCGGAAAAGCCGCGGCGCGTTGACAAGTGGATGCATCTTCTTGCTTCCGAAAGCTTTCCCACGTGCCAGAGCGACTAATTGCCGGCGCGCCACCATCATTAATGCGCAATTAATCTTAATTTGGCCGGGGGCTTATTAAAGGCACTGCCGGCTGCTTAACGAGATCATTATGTGGCGAGAGGCGCCTCGCGGGAAAGCGCGAAAAGCGTGGAGGCTGGATCCCTCATTGACGTGGGTGCGCGCACCGATGAAAATTCACGCGCGCAAGTGCGCACAACGCGAGCATTGTGCACCGAGGTTCCGCTCCACATAAGACACGCGCACTTTTGAGCGCGTGGGAGTTCAATTGGGCTCTGCGCCTCTGAATTATTACCATATATAACTCGGCTACTTTCGTACGCGGAGTCTTTTTCCCCGAGTTTTTCCCTCTTCAATGTTGCCTTCGAGTGCAAATGGGTTTGCAGGTGATTCGCAGGTCCGCTGTTGTAACGCTCGGGTTTTCTTGGCGCATTCCCTCGGGGAGAGGGAGATTTTCAGCGGATCGTCGAGCGGATCTTTGCCCCGTCAGACAATCGAGATCGAAGATTAATCGAATGGCGCTGACCTCCTAATGAGCATTGGCATCGAGAACCTCATTGTACGGGGTGTGCAAGGTATTCCGGGGGTACTTTTGTGACGACGGGAATTGCATTGTAAGATAAATAAGAGGCGGCGTGGCTAGCGACTGGCCGAGGCCCAAGCTCGACGTGTAATTATAGGACTCTATCGTTAATCATGCGAGAGATTGATAAAAATCCTATTGTATTTTGGGGCCTGAAATCAAGATGAGTCGCAGGAGGTTTATTTGTGCTTGTAACGGCCGAATCGAAAGCTTGAAAAATTCAACAGTCACGTACGGCTCCCTCGAAAGCAACTTAATGATCACACAAATAAGAGCGCCTCGCACATCGTTTACAACTTATTTTTCAATTCTTCTGCTGCGTAATTATCCGGCATGCGAATGCCGGAGCAATACTCGCCTCGCGCCACGCAACCGCCAACCCCGAAACTTAATAACTACTTTGCATTCGCCTCGACTCGCAGCAACGCGCCTCGACTCGTTCATGAGGGCAAAAATTCGAACCGGTTGGCCCCTCCTCCATTAGACCCCGCGCATTAGATCGCGGAAAGCAAAACGAAAATCGGCAACGAGAAAATGGGGCCTTACGGGGCCTTACTTGGTCCGTGTGCGTCGTCGGGGTGTTGGTGTAATTTTCGAATACCCTGGCGGGAATCCGTGAAGAAGGGAAGTCGGGCCCAATCGGATTGTGACAGGACCCTGGCTAGGAGGAATCGACGAGTATGAGGAATTAATCGTCGTCATACTGTCACCTTGGCTCTTTGAGCGCCCTCGGCTTACTCTCGAATTCATTTGGTACTAGATGAGCGAATCCTGGAGGATTTAAGAGGGAAAATATATTTACACGTAGTGGTCGTTGTATTGACGCAATGTCTTATAATTATTAGAACAGCATAAATTTTATTAATTGCCAGTGAGAGAGAGAGAGAGAGAGCAATTTTTTCATGCCGCGGAGATTGATTGTTGTTTGTTTTGCTTTTTTCTTCCTTAAAATCAATTTCGACTCCTTGCTATTAATCTTGGTGGAGCTTGGTAGGGGAGGTAATGTATGATTTTTAAATTGAATTACGTGGGCCCAATTAAATGGATAACTCGCTTAGTTTTAAGCTCTGGAACTGGATTTCGCGTGGAGAATCGCCCAACGAGTAGGAGAGGACACCATTGTTTACCGGTAATTAAGAGGTAATTAAATACTGGAAGCAGCCTCATAATAATTGTTCATCCATGTGTAATGGTTCGGCACTTTTTACAAGGAACGATCGAATTTTTTGCTCTTGCGCTGGCAACTCCCGTTTAATAAGTCAATGCGCGTCTTGCTGTGCAGTTTGTAAATTCGTCGTGAAAGGTAATGAGGGAGAATCGATGATGTTTAAATCGTCAAAATTACACATCAGAATTAATGTATATGAGGAGCTCATAGGAGGGCTATTTAGGAGAATTTGGGGTTAAAGTGTTGGAAGCGCGCAAATCGATGATACTTTTCGTATTATGTGCTTCTCAATGGGTGAATATGAAAATATGTCTTCGTGTAGACAGAAGTGTAATGGCGAGTCGTGCAGTGAGTCGTATTAAGCATATTTTTTCTCATAAATTGGCGCTGCTGGCCAGCATTGAGCGGCAACAATTCCTGCATTCGAGTGACGACGATATGTTATTCAATCAAAGTAGTCCGCCATTCGACGAGCGCTCCTCGTAAATCAATTGAAACTTATTATTTAATTTGTATCTCGTTGGCGCTCATTGCTTCGGTGACGAATCTCTCGTACTCCTTTTGCCTGCGATTGTTCCTTTTTTGCCGCTCAAAGCCTGCCTCGAGACTCTCCTCCCATTAATCGAGGCTATGATCGATATCGATTTGTATAGAGAGGAGTGCACACCCAATACATATACGCGCGCATTCAAGTCCAATGCTCGTGGTATATAATTTTATTTCGTAATGAATTCTTGTTGGTTGCTAATGGTCGCGACAGCATGAAATCAAGTGCATCGGCTCGATCGAGGATCATTTTCCAGGAGGCTGTTGCAGGGATTTCCGTTGTTTGTTTTTCCAAATTAATTGTAGTTGCGTTGGTTGGAGAAGAGAGGTTAAGGCGAGCCGTTGGCGGATAGCTCGTGAGCTAATGAAATTATTGATAATATCCTCGACAACTCCCGAAGCATTATGATTATATTCATTGATGCTCATTATAATTATAGGCGAGCTCATTATGCCACCTCGATGGCGGAGCAGATTAGACGGATAATTTGAATAAATGGTAAATGGGGCTGCTCGTATCGAATTAAAGCACATTATTTGTTAACACGCAGTATCGATGGATTTTGAAATACAGTGTCATGAGGCACGAGCACGAGGCGATTAAAGTATTTGAAAAGCGCTTTAATTCATGCTGGAGTTGAAACTGACACGAGACGCAATCGATGCTTGTTTTAAAAAAGAATTCTCATACATTGTAAAGGCGCCAGTATAATGAACAATAAAGTTGATGAAGCATTCGCGCGTGGATAAATAAGGCTCTATAAATCAGTTATTGATTGTTATTGATATTCAGTGAATAATTAGCCGACTCCCTGCACATGGAAATCGATCGAAGCGGACGTTAATAAAAAACAAAAAAAAAAACAAAAAACAAAAAACAAAGAAAAATGGCGCCTGTCTACTAGCGCTCAATCTTTGTCACTAATACATAATATATTGCACGTTTGCGATGATTGAAGGCCTCGAGTCCATCAATAACTCATCTACTTTCCGTCGCACTTTCCTTCGTTACCCCTTTTCCTTTATGTGCTCTCATGTACGCCGAGTTGAATTTTCTTTCCTTGGCGGTCGTCAAAATCACCCGAGACGTCGGTAACTTGAATGCCTGCACGCACAAAAGAGAGTAGCGTCGCGCTCCTTCGCCACGAAAACTTTTATCGAGACGAAGACGAGAAATACCCAACAACTACGACCAAGCACCGCAAACACCCGTTTCGTTCAACAAAACAACAAAACAACAACAGCAACAACAGCAACAACAGCAACAACAACAACAACAACAACGTAACAACAACAACAACAACAAAAACGGAGAAAGACGTTAATTTTACAAAAATCCGTGTAATGTGCTCTGTTAGCTGGTGAAGTAGTGAAAAATCTAGATGATTTTAGCTGTCTATGAAAGAATGCCGCAAACTGATCGAACACGATTATCAGACAAGCCATGTACTTACGTTACACACGTTCCCTTATAATACATTCGTTGGCATTTATTAATACACATACAGAAAATGTATAGATAAGTGCCGTAGCTCTGACCGATAAATTAGCGATTCATGCACCGACACAAATGATTTAGGAAAATAATTTTCGCGAAGTCAGAAAGTAATATGCAAACACTCGAGTAACGCTCAATCGTTTTATCATCGTTCCTGGATTTCTAATGCATTCTAATAAATCCCGTCTAATGAAATATAATCTACCGTTTGATAAAATTACCACATACAATGCGCAAAATGATTATTCATCGTTTGCTGCAAAACGATCTGCGCAATAATAACCAAAGCCATTGCAATTTATAAAGTTTTTGGACCACATTACCGCAGAGCTCATGCACGCTGCGCTAATTATAGCGCGACTCTCTTTCTTCAACAACTTTTGCAATTTACAATTCATAACAATTTATAATATTCGCTAACAAAAGCAGTTGCCAAAGAAAATGGTATATCATAGCTTATTTCAAAGTAAAAGGCAGTTAAAAGGGAATACGCGCGATAATATAACCTGCAAATGTCCATCAAAAGTAAATCCGTAAATCCCCACGAGATCAAGAGGCAATCGATCCTCTCCCCCCTCAGCAAAACCACCACCCACTATCGAACAATATCGCATTGGGCATTTAGACGGCAATGACGTAAGCTCGCCACTAAAAAGTCCAGCGCCTCATCATCGCGAGATCGCAAATATTCCTCCCACCTGCCAAAGGCCCCTCTCGAGCCCCGCTCTTCCGCCTCTTATTAAGCAAGCCCAATCATTAGCTGACCGCCTCCTCGATCCTCCTCGATCCTCCTCGATCCTCCGCGATCCTCCTCGGTCCCCGCTCCGCGGATAATTCCCGTCGATGATAACGGATGCGCGCGCCGGGCTATCGCGCGTGTCCAGCGCGATCGAGGCGCAGCGCGTTCGCCGCCCTCGCCCTCCGAGCTAATGGATTTTGTCAAGTGGCCGGTGAAAACGAAGCGACGCCCTCCCACACGGACACGGCCAGTTGCCTCGTATTACACGCTCGCCCGACCGAAGGCCAACCGAAAGCGCGAAACGCTGCGCGCCTTTCCGCTCCCTGCACCCGCTCATCGATCTCCTCCACCTCGACGTTGTCCCCTCGTTATCCGTGCGCCCGACAATTATGGAGATCGGCCCGACCCCGAGGCTGCAATTAGCTGCCCCGGCGACACGCCCGCCCGCGCCTATTAGCCGTAATTAATAGGCGCCCCGAGGCGTCGGGGGATCTGGGATTCGGGGAAGCCGCGGCTCGCCCCTCCTCAGCCTTTCAATATTACGGGATAAATGAGGGCGAGCGAGCGAGGAGGACTCTTGGCTTTCGGAAGGAGGGACTTTTTATTCGCCAGATTTCTAACTGCGCCGTCGTACGTTGTCGAGGGTAGTTATATATCGAGATAGTTTTTTTTCACCCAATGGGTGAGATCAGGGACTCGGGGAGTCGGATTGCGAGGATTGCAAGTGAGCGCAATAAGACTGGACGGTCGTTGAGGCCGGCGGTGCCTACCTCTTAAGCATTAGCGATCGCAGTATTTCATGCACGGTATTGTCGTCGACTCCTCGTTATGCATTGGCAATTGGCGTCCCCGTAGTCGGGAGCCAGGTTGAGTCGGGGCGCCATTCGCCCGCTTATCACTCATATTTGAATAAGAATTTGATATAAGCATTTGTATGATCCTAGGCTTGCACAGCGCTAACAATCAACTTATTCTCTGTTTTAGGTAAGTCGCATTACAAGTGGACCACTTGGGCTTGGGAAAGGAGAGGGGCTGAGAGGGAGGGAGAGTGAGAAGAAGCGCTGGCCCGAAGAGAGTGCACAACGAAGGAGAGTATGGGTGGGTCGGAGAAGGACGTTAAATGTTTGTTGGGATTTTCTGCATCGGTGACTAGTCAGTCTATTATTATCTCGTTATTTGTTGGATTAAGGAGCGAGCGCTCGTATGTCGGCCGTTTCTCGCAAGATTCTTAGTTGCTGATGCAGACAAGAGAAATTTTCCAAAGTAGCCGAGATCTTGGGGACTTGTCGATTATTTCTTTGCTTAGCAATGGGCATTTGCAGTGTACAGTTACGATTTAAATACAATTATTTTTCATTAGCAGCCTCTCGTAAATATCGGAATACTACTTGGCCGAATGACAATCGTAACGCGTCCGTGTAAATTCTTTGAAGGTTATGTTGACTTCTGAGAGCAGAAAAGTTCAAGAACAAGAATATTCCATTCAATTGCCCAAGTTTAATTAATTTAAGGGAGCTTTACAGCTATGATAATTACTTTCAATGCGCTTTGAGCACTTTTATTACTAAACATTGGAGCGCCATCATCTCTTAATGCTCGTGCATAATACTTGGATAATTAATAAAATTTGAAAGGCTCGTAACGTTCGAAATAATACTATTGGCGAATGATATTTGTTGTATATTTCATATTTTCACGGATAATTAAATGTCAAAGTGTATTGAATTGATTAAAATGAGAATATATGATGAGGCAGGACTATATAAAATGTTTTTGTAAGAAAAATCCTGTAACACAGAGTCGATGTACTTGATTCCTTATTCCATAAAAATGGTGCGAAATGTATCGTAATTATAATAATATTCGCAACGACTGAAGATAAATTTGAAATATAAAGCAGAAAATAATTATAAATTTTATAGGGCACGACAGTTTTAATGCTATTAATGTGAAATTTAATAGTAAGCGGATTTTCATACTCTTCGAGATTTTTGTACTGCGTGTAACGCTTTCGAAGGATAATTTGATTAAAAAGTGCAAGTCTCGTTCCACGAGGAGAACAAAAAAGGAGGATAAGAAGGAAATTTAAATTGAAGGCAAATATTCTTTTTCTCACAAAGAATTAGGCATCTACACCACATCCTTTCGTAGCTTACACACGTACCTTCACATGCCTACCCTCCACGTAACAAGTGGAGAGGGACACCGCAGAACTACACGCGCGCGCGCGCGCGCGCACGTCGGACCGGACTTTTTCAGGATGGCTAGTAGTCAGCCGTCATCTCTCGCACTCCTTCTCACTTCTCGAGCCAGACAGGGACGGAGCGGCGGCACACGAGGTGGAGAGCGAGAAAGAGAGCAAATGATAGAGAAGGGGCCTGGGAGCCCAGGAGGCATCGCTCACACACTGTATAATGTGGTGCAGGGCGATGGTGTGTGCGTGTGTATGACTCCGGAGAGAAAGAGAGAGTTGGAGTGCGCGAGCGAGCGACGGAGCGCGAGGGTGAGAGTGACGGGCGGTGGGGGGGCGGCGGCTGCGGGAGGGGAGGGGAATCCGACCACCGGCAGATGTTCCATTCGTCCCGTTGCCGCTCGCCCGCCCTCGCTTTCTCTCTCTCGCTCTCTGTCTCTCTCTCTCTCTCTCTCTCTCTCTCTCTCTCTCTCTATCACTTGCGCGCGCGCGCTCCCCACTCTTTCTCTCACTCCATCTCTTTTTCGCACTCGTCGCCGCCGCCACCGCCGCCGCCGCCGCCACCGCTGCTGTCGTGTTGCCTTGCCCAGGGATGTACAAAATGAACTCGGGACGCCTGAACTTTCCGTTTAACGGCCGTCTTTGCCCCGCGAAACTTGAGTGATGCTCGAACACATGTGCACACGCTTGCAATAACAACACTTACAGGGCTGGCCGCGCAACGGCAGTACTTTATATGTACGAGAGATGTTGTCGGAAATTTGTACAAAAGTTTAACGATGCCGTACTTTATTTGAATCTGGATGATATTCGGAAAAGACGGAGATTTTTGCCGCACATGTGATTCACACGTACCTTACGCCATCTACAATTGGCTCGAACGTATAATGTTTTTTTTTTTTTTTCCTCGACTTTTCAATAGACGTACAAAGAATAGCCTTTGCAAATTAATCTATCATTGTTTATAAATTCGTGATTACATAGAGGGATCCTCTCTATATGGGAGATGGGATAAAAATGTTATTATCAATCATCTAACTGTATCGAAAATTACAGTATTTCATTTTAAGCTTTAAGTATATAATCTTGTGTATTTTAGACTTTTGGAGAAGGCTGAGAAAATTGAAAGGGATAAGTTGAAAGCGTATAATCATTAAAACATAAACCAGTAGGTGCTGCTCCCATCTTAAATCCAAGGGGGATGTTGAGCGCACATACGCGGTCGAGTTCTACATTACCGGCATTGCAATATAAGCGATGCTTGATTGAATCACGGACGTTTGGTGATTTGTAAAAGCCGCCGACGGGTGGCTATGCAATGTCTGACGACAATTCAGGGCAATCGTCGATGCTAATTATGCGGCCAGTCAGGCTATTGTTTCAACGTGCTTTTTAACAATTCAAAAGTTGCCTAGCCTAGGCATTATTATTATCCACTCCCAACAAGATATCAAGCACAAATGTTGTTCATTATTGCTCGCATTGCGAATGGATTGAATAGGATTGAAACGAGAGTGTGAGAAAGTAAGGCCTTATTCCCCGCTGCAGACGTTACGTTACGTTTTATAACACTTTCAGCTCGTGACATCTTTATTCCAAGAAGAGCGAAATTTCAGATTTTCGACTCACTCTTACAATTAGTGGGCATCGCACGCATATAAACAGATGCATCCACGTCAATTATTCAATAAGTGTGTTAAATAATCGTTAACTATATTTCACGTGGATTCACATTTAATGCTAAAGATTAAATAACTCGCGCGGTCGTTTCGAATTCGTGCGATAACTACGAATTACGCTTGGCGCGAAATGAAATTGAATAAGCACTTAATCAGCTGCAAATTGACCAACAGTTTTATTGTAACGCACGAGCTTAGACGACAGGCTCCCAATTGCACGTCAATTGCCCCCCTGAATATTGCGAATATTTAACGAATAAATAAACTGCGTAACAAGTACTTGGACGGACGCTGCAGCAGCCTCTTCCTAACGTAATATTGAATAGGGCTGAGAGAGAGAGAGAGAGAGAGAGAGTTACACTCGGGTTGGAAGCCAAAGTGATTTTAATATTCGGCCAAGTAGCAGCCACAAATCACCACCACCTCGCCCATGTGCATTTGGGTTGTCGCGCGCCGACCAAAACAACCCGCTGCCCACTCGCCCATCGTAACCTCGCGGGACAGAAAATTCACCCTTCAACGGGGGCTTCTGCATTCAGGAGGCGATACTTTAGCACGCGAGCGCGAACGAGCCAAGAGGTTAGCCATTGTCTATTAGAGGGCCTCGCAAGGGTTAATTTAAAAGTTAAAGAACACGTAAGGCGCGTTCTCGGTCGTTCTCACGTTGGGCATGTGGCTAGGGACGCTGGAACCAAGCGAAATTCGCGACTAACGAATGGCCATAAATTGCAGGGAGGAAAAGGGCCGGGTAGCTCTATGTTACCGATCCTATTATAATACAATGGCCGGCGCGACATGGCCCTTAACAAACGCAGGCTTTCCCTTAGCCAGAAATATAACTTTCCGTCCGGCCTCGCTTCGACTCTCCACAGTACAAGTCATTTTCATCTCGAGGGCGTGGATGTACTTTATTTTCATTCGAGCGTTTAAGTATTTTTTTTTCTTTTCCTTTTCTTTTCTTTTTTCGTCCCTATCGCTTCGGCTACTGTGTTGCAGATGTTACGTCGTTACGGCGCGGTTAAGTGACGTCGGATATATTTATTTGACTCCCTCTACGAGGAGCCACGCAATTGGGGCTTACAATTCTTTAAATTCATACGAGAGCCGGCAATAAAAGATTATTAGCCGATCCCGTCGTTGGGGAATGGCACATTGAATGAGGTCGAATTGGGCTGCTCGAGGTAGCGTAGATATGTTACTTCACGTCAATTGATATGTAATTTACTCTTGCGTCAAGATGGCAATTCGTGCTTCAAGGAGCATGAATTTCCTCGACGACATTATTAGCCGAAAGAGCAGTTCTCGCGTATACTGTTACATGTGTAACGGAAGAGAATTTATTGGGATCGCGGAATCCCGTTGGCCGGTTAGGGACGCTAGCAATTAGAATTGTAGAAATTCAGGTAAACGATCGTTGTAACGAATGCAGTCGATGCTCCTTCATAACCATTAGCATTGTTGAACCGGACACTACATAAAGATGTTCATAAAAGCTTACGGGCACGCCGATTTCTTACAAAAACAAAAGAGGCCCGATAGGGGCCCCCGACGACATGTAAGATAAGCTCCTCCCTTCCTCAGCAACATCGTGTATATTTTTCATTTTAATGCCTATTTAAAAAGCACCACTGCCAATGTACCTCAAACCGTTTACAATACCTTCTTAACATATAATTGATAATTTACATAATTTTTCTTTCGAAATTCATCCCATCTTGTAATATTGCCGAGTTGATCTCTTAAGAGCCTACGAACATCGGTTATTGTAAAATAACTACAAAGTCATCGTGTAAATGCCTGGATGAAAAAAAAAAAAACAGCCAATTCCCAACTCAACTTACAATACAGTCATCTCATTACACGCGCAATAATTATCCCATTCTCGATAAATTCGCGGCCGCGTGCACACAAGTGCGAGCGCAATACGCGATTAAATTTAACGCCGCCCGAGAAGCACTGCCAACATGCTA
Source organism: Ceratosolen corneri (assembly GCA_030522565.1). Classification (NCBI taxonomy): domain Eukaryota; kingdom Metazoa; phylum Arthropoda; class Insecta; order Hymenoptera; family Agaonidae; genus Ceratosolen; species Ceratosolen corneri. Next base: position 15,879 of record JAPYYT010001947.1, read on the forward strand.
CATTAACGCTCCTCCTTATCACGCAGAATCTTATCTCGAGTAGGCGATGCATTTTACGTGGGACAAAGAAGTCCTCCTCGGCCCCTCAAAGTCGGGGTTGTCGACCGGATCTCGGGCTAATCAAGGCCATCCGTTGAGATTCGGGAAGGTTTTTTTATCTTTTGAGGTCCGGGACATCCAGCCACGTGATTTACTTGGGCCCGAGGACGTGGAAATAGTGCGAGGTGGCTTTTCACGCGACATTCTCGCGAATCTTTGCACGCAGGTGAAAGTAGGTTTTATTTCTCACTGTATTTTGTTGGTGAGACGTTGGTATTTGTTGCAGGAGATTTTTATCTCAGGAAGCTCGTTCCTTTGCTGCCGCGCATTATGAAAAAAACTACTGTTGGTCGGATCGAGGTTTCCAGCATTTTTCGACGCTTAAGCGCGGATTGGCGGCCGCCAATATGTCAGCAATGAATTTATATTAGCTTAGCTCGTTTCTGCATTTGTCGACATTTTACGAATCGACTTTTTCAAGCCCAGTGGAATAATGTTTTCTTGGCGATTGGTAGTTGGAGCAAAATCACAGTCGGGCTGTTTAATTGGAGAGAGCGGCCGAAATTGATATTCTACGTTCCCGCTCTCCCGCGACTTTTCAAGGGCATCGGACAGAAATGCAAATCGCCGACGTCCTTACGTGGAGAATTGGCGAGGGAAAAGGTGAAAAAAAGGTTCGTCACCAGCCGCGACACGCTAAAACCCATGCCAAAATGTGTTGATATTTGCAAGTTCGGCGGATGAATGACGAAGGTTGCCAACTCTTTTCATTCGAGAATCCCTATTGGCGCTATGACTTCTGGCTCCGTTTATGTCTTGGCGGACTGCCCTCCCCCCCTTATAAATCATTGGGGCGCGTCGGGTGTTATGGATGATGGTTGGCCCAAAATCCGTTCGCTCATTAAGGCGATATGTACACGCGATTGCATATTGAATGCAAATGACTCGCGGGGCTCTCCCTATAATTCTAATTTTATTGTAAACACATGGCCGATCAACAGGAAGCGATGAATCACTCGGCAAAGAAAAAGTATTAACTATGATAAAATAGCCATTATCGGCTTATTTATAGCTAATATGTGGACACGCGTTTCTCACACGATGTTACCCACGATGTTCCCCACGATTCCAAGAGCCCTTTGGGCCCCCAAGTTCACTCGCTGTTATCTACAGACGGTAATAAACCATCCTGCCCGATCGTCCTACGCGCGCCCATTCATAATTGCAAGCTTCAATGAAGATAGTCTAATGGCTTTTCCCGCGTGGAAATTCAGATTCGAGGCGACTTCCCGAACGAGTTGGCCGGAGAAACGCCGTCCTCGCCGTGGCCGTTGCCCTCCAATTTTCAGGAACTCGCGGGCACTTGTAGAATTTTATCCGCAGACCCGATTCCAAGGGGAGAGAAGCCAAGTGCCCAGATGTAACAAGTGGCCCGTTGCGATGATCTTCTTCCACGGCTTAAAAATTCTCCTTCGTGTCCTTGGAAAACGACGGACAATGTGTCGCGAGGGCTGTATTTGATACACGTCCACCTATCCACGCGCATACGATTGTTCTTTTCCCTCGGGCGAGACGAAAGTTTTATGGCCATTCGTTTCTTTCCCGACTTCTTCACGCATTCCCTTCCTACATTATCGACCGTCAAATATTCGCATTGTTAATGAAGTTACGCACAATGAGGCGATTTACAATGTGATTCGCGCAAATAAAGCATTACGAGCTTACGAAACAGAAATTATTATCGACATCGGAGAGCCTTGTATCTTTCAACTAATCGGCTAAATTAATGTTACAATTGTCAAACTGCTTATGATTTACAATTTGCAGTACAAGCTCACGTTTTTCTCTTCGCGTCGACGTGGTAAAGAAAAAAAAAACAGAAAAAACAACGTTGGTAAAAGAGTCTCTCTCTCTCTCTCTCTCTCTCTACAGGATTGCGCCTCGTCACTCGTCACTTTGGACTCGTTGAATCGAGGCGAAAGCCCATCAGACACATCCGATTATAAATACAGTGGCCCTTTCTGCTTTCCCAATAAACTAAGACGTATTATGCTTCTGTAGTTCTTTGGCACGGCCACTCTCGTGCAAACGTTCTCTCTCTCTCTCTCGCATGTCCGGGCATATTATTTATCTTATTTAATCGCTCGATTCGTCCGCAGCAATCGTTTAACGATAACTATTGCTATTTATCTCCGATCCACGCACGGCGAAATTGAAGCGCTCGAAAAAATTCTTCACCCGAGGGCCCGTCAGTCTGACGCTGGCCAGCATTTTCAAATCGCCGATCGAACGCGCATAAATGATCCGAATCGCGCCGCCATCCCCGCACTTTAACATCTCGCGCTCGCCAGCCAAATCGCTCCGACTCCCCGCACCTCTCACCCTACTCCCTCAAATCCTCTCTCCCGTTTTATGATCGCTACCGTAGCTCGGGAGCGCGCGCCATTCGTTCTCGCTCCCCCCTCTCTCTCTCTCTCTCTCTCTCTCTCGTTATCTATGGGAAAAGCACGCAGATGCGAGTGAAATAAATCGCGAGGCCAGAGGCACAGTGGACGCCGAGACGCTCCAACGACGCGCTTTCCCTCGCCAACAAACCCTATTGGCCAAGCGTCCACTAACCCCTACTATTTTACTACCGAATAGTACCGAGGCACAAATTGACGAGGGCTCATTCATCACGATCGGCAATAATTAAACTTACCTGCCGTGATACTAAGTACATCCATTTCCGTCTCCGCTTCTCACGAGATGTGCTTTGTGTTGCATTACGTGGCCCCCAGCCTCCGACTGCAATTACGACTCGCCGATTGCCAGTATCGGGCCAGCGAAATTCCGAATGTCACCCATCATCACGCGCTCGAGCTCAATTACACGGGCAAGTAACGGTATCGGATCGGCAAATCATTTCACTGGTCATAAGTTCGTGGCAAATGTCGCTATATATGGCCCCATATATAAGCGATACCCGTCACGCGCTCTCGGACGTGAAAAGCCTGAAAGCGGCGCCGGCCAAGTCCATTCCCCAAAGCGTCAATCAAATTATCGGAGCGGCCGATGACAACTCTCTTTGCTGAAATGTCGGGCGAGAAAAGCGAGGAGCGAGCCCCCGGCAAAAGTTAGGCCCAAGAGTGCAGGGGCGATCGAGTGACAAGGCCCGGCATAAGGAGACGAGGACCAGAGAGCAAAGAAGCCTGCGCGAGCGAAATTTGCAATCGACCTCTGGTTCACGAAGTTGCCGCTCCGGGCGCAGCACTCGACCTCGGGTGTCGAATGTCTCGTCGTCTCTCTCTCTCTCTCTCTCTCGTCGTCCTCTTCCGCGGGAAAGAGTCGCCGTCCTCTGGCGGGAGGATGGTGCGCCCTCGACACGGCCTAGGTTGGGCACAGTGGCGCCCATTGTCCAGCTGCCAAATAAATTCGAGGAGGGATTTCAATGAGGGCTTTGATTGGGCCTGAAGTGCGAGGGGACGAGGAGGCTCATTCGCTTCCAATATTTTCTTGGCGCTGCCCTCTTTGAGTCAAGGGGATTTTTTTTTAACAGCAACATTTGCTTCCGAGGATTTGTTGATGAATTCGCACGCGCTACGCCTAAACTCCTACGTGGCGTCCAAGAGGGAGAATTTTTTAAGTAATTTTGCTTAAATTTCGTGTCTGCGTGCGTGCGTGCGTGCGTGCGTGCGTCATTGGCTTAGCCGTGAGACGTAACGAAGCTAGCTTGAGAAAATAGATGGATTTTAATGCTCATGAGCGCAGCTTTTCATATTTCGCTCCGAGTGTGATAAACATCCGAATGCTCATTCTTATTGGCGGATTTGTAGCGGCCAGCTCCCTTAGAATTCGCTTAATTTAATATCCGCTCGTTTAATTCGCCGATAGACCGATACCCCTTAATTATGCGACTTAATCAAGCGATTATTGACTTGAAAATAATTGCCATTATTTATGGCGTTCATGCAAATCGAAACGTCACATAATTGTTGGCGCGCGCGCGCGCGGGTCTGCCGGGGAACCGGTTCCATTATCATTAATGGATAGAGTCGAACTCTGCGCGTCGTTTTATCGGGATTGAAAGTTGAATGTCCATTAGGTCGGTAATAATGATATTGAGAGAGGTCCGTCTGATTTTTTGCCTCGGGATTTTAGGCGTACGCGCCGGGGGATTGACAAGACTTATGTTGATTTTATGCATTCGGGGGTGCGGGTTCGTTAGGTGGGGGAAGGGAGATTGGAAAGAGGGAACACCGCTTAGCAGGGGCCATATCGCGTCTGCTTTTTATTGTTTATAGGCTTCTCCGTGAAACGGTACAAGTCGCTGGAACACGCTCGCGCTTGCCGATAATGCCCCACTCGATTTGCTTCTACGCTCCGATATTTTGTTTCTATTGTAATGCGGCTTTATCGAGTGCTCACTGATTACGATAAAGACTATTATTAATGCCTTAGGTCGCAGCCTTAACCAGGAAAGCGCCATTATATTTTACGCGTCGATGGCGAGACGAGCAGGGAGACTCGAGGCATTAAAGCAGCTGATAAAAGCTATATTATTGTAATGCGCCGTGAATTTCTGATGGTCCGACGTTAAAACATTAAGAGAAGAGAGAAGAAAGGGGAGAGGGAAGAAAAGGAATTAAAGTGCCATGGAAGAATGCCTTGCCCTGTGACAAACAAGAGTCACTGCCAAAGTCTCAATAATTTTGTCAATCGCTTATCTATAATTGGCCCCCTCGCTAACCCCTCAGCAACTACAGAAATCGGCATTTTAATAATACATTAGTATCCCAGTTTTGGGCAGTTGATCGGAGCGAGGCCTGACATTTTTCATGTTGGTATCAAAGCTCGACTCACCTTTCCAATGAACCAGCGGCCCACCTGGTCATCGCGAGCGCCAGGATACGCAGAGACTACGGGCGGGGGCGTCACGCGTGCACCGGCCGTTAATTAATCGATAAATGTATATCGGTCACGGATCCCCATCCACCATAAATCGCAATTACGCGCTCCGGGGATCTATCCGATTAATCTAAGGAAGCGTCGCCTATGTGTTGGCCTATGTGTCTACGCGAGCCTTTCGATGAAAAAATGAAAGCGAGCGTAGGCTCTCGATGGACCTGCCTTTTTTTTTTCCTAATAACACTTGTTTTTGAGGAATCTAAACTAGTTGCCGGCATGTGTGTTAAATAAGCCACTGCCGCTGCTCTTTGTAGTAGTAGTGGGTTCCCTCTAGTAGCTATTTCACGTACTAAAATCGTGTGGTCAATGATCGCTAATACTTGAAATTAAATGATATTTTGACAAAACTACAAGTTCAACAGTATCGAGGTATTAGACGTCATTTATCGATTATTTAGTTACTACGCACTTATTCGTCCAAGCTTCATATAAACTCTTGGTTTATTAGGCTGCTTAATAATTTTTTGTGATACGTTTTTTTGTTCTCCACCTATTTTATCAGAAATTAATTGTACACGGGGAGGATGTATAAATGTTTGTAAACATAAAATAACATAACAATCATTAGATATCAATGCCATTGGCTTAAGTGACTGTAAGTAATCTCCGACTGTAACAATTGACAGTGAAGAAATTTCGAAAATTATGAAATACCAAACTATTATTATTCATCAGATTAATCGTTAAAATTAAGACGAAGAGATTAATTGGCGCATCAATGATTCTATACGAATAATAGTATAAAAATATGTAAAAATATAAGTATTTGATGCAGTACGTAAAGGTATGAGTATCCATGTTGGACTGTTTTACAAATATTTTTATTCTTAATACTTTTATAAAATCGACATAGAAAAGACTTATTAAGTGGAGGCTGTAATTTATCATGTAAATCATTTATATAAGAGTGTAAGAGTGAGAGAGAGAGAGAGAGAGAGAGAGACATTTCAAAGTTTAAAGTAATGTAACCTTATGATACCTGTATTTCATGAACTCCACGGGCAACGGTTTTTTTTTTTTTTTTTTTTTTGTTTTTTTTTTAATTTTTTTTTTTTGTTTTTTTTTTTTTTTTTTTTTTTTTTTTCTAAGTAAATAAATGTCATAATTATGGAATAGTACATGCTTCCGAGTTATTTAATAAATGTCATTAGGAAAATAACAAACCCTTTAGAAATAGTAGCTTAGCATACGTGAAATGATGAAATTTGCGAAAAGATGCGGTAGCAGTGACGATAAGTCGGCAGGAAGTTTACGATGCACATTGTCTTGAAGATAAATAACTTTAACAATAAATATCGCTTAGAGATATGAAATTGAGGATAATTTTATTGATTCGTATGCGCGCGCGTGGTTTTATTGTGTAATGCGCATAATTACAGTGCGCGCGATGAATTCGAAACGCTTAATATTCTCACGAGAGTCGGTGCGGCCTTGACTGTAAAAATCCTTCAACTTTTATCCTTTTAACCAGGAACTCGTCAATAATTACATTGGCATTGCCGACGAGGTACCAAAAAAGGTCACAAGCCCCGTAACGCAAGCCCGTTCCCCTTTATAGGCCTTGCGTAAACTCCTCGGCGAAAAATCTATAAAACCTGGGCGTACGCGGGCATTGAAAAATCCCTCGGTCCTGAATACCCCGTCATTTTCCCCATAGTGGAGAGGACTCCCTCGAGAAAAATGCCGAGTCCCTCCTCCCAGCAGCGAGACTCGGCGCCCAAGAATTCGAGCGATTTCGAGCGGAGGAGGAGGCCGCAATGTACGCGTCGCCGGCAGACTTTTGCTGCCTCCGGGATTTTCGCGAATGAATAATATTGCGGAACAAGGCCCCAAGGCCACCGACCAACGGCCCTCCGCAATTTTACGAGCCTCGAGAGCCCAGTCTCCTCAAAGCAAACAGAGATAACCGCGGCGTAGGATAATGGGGCGAGAAGTCGGAATATTCAACCCTCCCGCGCTTTCAATTTTTTTTTTCCACTCTTTTTTTTTTTTTTTTACACTCGCTTTACCGCCACTTGGTCCACCACCGATCATTCGCTCGGGAAAGGTAAACCATTGGCAATCGTGATTGCTCGGAATTGCCCGACCGAGCTATTTGGAAGAGGTTTATTATTGGAGGCTAGCCTTGCACCAACAACCTGCTACGAGGCGCAATTCGACGAATAACTTATTGCCTGCCCGCGCAATCAATCCTTGATTTATCAGGAGGCGTAGAAGCGGCATTTTTCGGAGCCTCCATAGGTCAGCGACAAGTGCAATAACCATCACGAGAAAGGGCATTGGTGGAAAAGTGGCCCTTACCGGCGTTTTCACGATAATCCCAGTAGCAACTAATGACCCTTGGTCTTGAGTTCAACGCATAGACATTTGTCGCGAGCCCTCGTTGCAATTAACACGCACTCGCTTATTCAACCTGACGCCCGCCGTCCTATCGCCCGCCAAAGTTATCGAAGCGCCAACTCGCATTTGCTTATCGGGAATCGGATTTTTTGTCGCTCGAGTGGGAGTGCGCGGCGGCCGATCGCATCTCCCGAGCAATAAGAGCAGAGTCACAATAGACATATCGGCCGTATCCCCGTCCCCGTAATAATAAATCAACGAAACAAACGAACGCAAAGCCGTTGAAATTATTGGCAGCAAGTCCGTCGGGCACCGGCCGATAAGATCGCTGACCCAAATATTATGCACCCCTTGGCAACTGGAGGCGCGAGCCTCTCTTTGTCATCCCTTGGCCTTTTTCCCTTTACCGGCCTCGCGCTTCTCACACCACCACCTACTAACAATGGACGCCTCGCGTCTCGTATTTAACGCGGGCGAATAAAAGGCGCGCGCGGCAACGAGGCTTTTGTTGTTGGCTCCGCTTTTTTCGCCCCCCCTCCCTCCCCCCACGGCCCCTCCTGTTTGTTTTCCCTCGGGGCGCGTAAAATTCGCGAGGCCGAGTAAACATTGGCTACCGCCGAGCCTCGGCCGTCGTAAAAGGCGACGATTTTCGCCGCTCTCGCCTCGATTTCGCGACAATTTTATACGCAGCCAAGTCCAGGGTGGCCCTGTTTACGAGACCTCGATGTTTACGGCGTGTCCCGCGGATACCGAGGACCCAACGCCATTATTACGCATTCTAATTGGAAATACGCGCCACTGGCCGAGCGAGCGTAAGACGAAGTCACGTGACTGTTGCCACCGTCGGCAATACCCGTCCCTTGGTGTTCCATTGTATTCCCCTGGCTTTCCTCCCTTTTCTCATTCCTCCCGCCAACTGCCCATGATTAATTCAAGCGTCAATTTGGTGCGAATATTATTACTGTAAGGCCTCCCCCCGCCTATCAACGAGACTTTTCTAGACGCGCGCGCGCGCGCGCACCGGTCGTTGCCTCTGCCACGGGTATAGGATTTGATACCGAAAACATTGATTTTAATCTTCGATTTAAATGCTAATTTAATGATTACCCAACTTACGGCCGGACGTTAAAATTACTAAAACATCGTGTAAGAGCCCCGGGGAGAAACTGTTGCTGCCAAACATTTGAATTTCAGAATCTATATACCATTATATTTTATTTATTACTTGCTCGAACGAAATCCAAGCCTAGAAAGGTCGAGATAATCAGCTTCCTCCCATATGCCTTGGCTCCGATCGGTATGGCTTTAATTGTGGCTTGAGATATATTCATTTCTCTGAATAAAGCGATTGGGCTTTTTGGAAGTTAAAGGAGCGTGGAGTGAGCGTTCGTTGGCTCTTTTTTTGAAAACTTTTGATGAATTTGGGCTTTTTGGAAGTTAAAGGAGCGTGGAGTGAGCGTTGGTTGGCTCTTTTTTGAAAACTTTTGATGAATTTGGGCTTTTTGGAAGTAAAAGGAGCGTGGAGTGAGCGTTCGTTGGCTCTTTTTTGAAAACTTTTGATGATTCTATTGTGGCCGTCTCATCTCGTTGCCTGGATTTTCCTCCTCCCGTTCAGCAATTAAAAGTGCTATTTGCGACAGTTGGAACATTATTATTGGCGACAATTGTCAGATACTGTACTATTAGGGCGTTGCAGGCCGCATTTTATGAATTTGGAGGATGTGCTGAGTGCCAGTAAGTGAAAGAGACAAAGAGTTCGTTTGTCAGCGATTTTACCAAATATGCTGCGATGTTGATTAATCATTTCTCTTGTTGAATGACACAGAGTGCGTCTCACTTGTAATAATTCTTCGATCCTTGTAATCCGACGAATGACTAGGATTAAAGCGGAAGATAATCTCTACCGAATAATCTGAAAATGATTGTCGATAATGGGGCAGCTTTAACGAACTATTGTGAGTGAGAGGCGATAAAACCTTACGAAGGTAAATGTTTAAATGAACGCATAGCGGTTCAATGTTCCGTTGCATTAGAAGGCAATGTGAGTTGAAGACTCAATCGGTTGTAGCGATACTCTCGATTTTTCAACGATTAATGCCGTTCAATGCCGTTAATTGTTCTCGCAAACTTCATTAGGCAGATAAATTTCTCAGTCCCAAGCACATAATGGCATTTATTATTAGCCAGGCGATCCCCCGCCCTTGCCATCCTCGAAATAATCATCGCCAAATTAAAATGAATTTTACGTCTGTATTAATTGCTTTGAAAAATGCGCGAGATGAGGCCAGCCATATTACGTAAATAAGAATGGCGGCCGACAAACTCTCTTTCGCAATTTTCGCGTAGAATTATGAAACGCCTGCGCAATCTCCATTCATCTTACGCAGCTGAATTATTACACATTATACGAAGCTGAATACATTCAATGCTAATACAAATCTCGCCGCGAAATAATTATTTGCTTAAGCGGCCATTCTCTCCCTGCCATAAAAAAAAGTACGCCTCGAGAGCAAAACTCTATGATCTCCGTTTTTAAATCCGAGTATGCAAATGACCGATCGATGTGCTCGCGCTGCGGTCGCCATTACTCCACTGAAATCCGATCCCAGCGGATATGCGAAATTTTATCCTCGTTTTTTCGCATCGGCGTAATTCTCTGATGCAGGGCCTTTCGTCTCGGGCGAAATGGCGGAGGAGAGCCACGGCGGCTTATTAATTAACTCGTGTTCGTCGATTAATATTTACGAGCAGCTCACGCGGCGCATGTCGTGTACTCTAAGAACACCCCCACTCCTCCCAACTTTTGCCGAGAGTTTGAAATCTAGCGGGAGTCGGCCGGAAATTATCGCCACTGCAGCTTCCGCACTTGTACGCTGAAATAAATGAAAATTTTCAAGCGTATGCTTGTGCACGATAAAACACGCGTATGTGCTTTCTGTATTGATAATTTCACATAAATTATTGATGGCTCTATAAATAGTGGATGTGTTGTCGGAAGAATTTGTTGAAGCGTTTACTGAATGCGCAGGCTTGAACAAGTGGCGAGGGACGATTTATTTTATTAAGACTTGCGCTGCTGAAGATTGAATACTTTTGAGGAATCCGTATTCTCGAGTCAGGATATACTATTTTGAATAATTAATGCCCGTCTCGAATTTCAGCTTTAACGTACGATTTCATTGTAAAAAAAAAAAAGAAAGAAAGAGCCGATCCCCGCATTTATTTCTCTGTGATATTGATGGGATTACAAAACTGTAATAAACATTTTTTCTTTACTCCTGAAATACTCTTTTCCACATTCTTCATGAATTCTAAACAAATTGTCTCAGTAAAAATCAATCTACATGTTCTATTTGCGATTAATTAACGTTCTATTTGTCTTTCTTTTTTTCTTCTTCTTCTTTCATTCCCATATTTCCTAGCAGCTTTCGAGCGGAAACTTCTTTTATCTTCGCAATCACAAATATGTGCTTCGAAAGCATGACTTACCAAATCCTTGTAGCACAAGTGTATTTGCAGGTAATAATCCTAGCCACAATTGAGGACGACTAATTAATTGTTAAACAAAATCCACGAGTGTATTGTAAAGTGGACTATAATAGGAAATAATAGTGCTGTCGTTGAGAATTGTCTCAAGAAATGCGAATTGAAATCTGGCAGAAAGCAAAAAATAGTGCAACCTTTTATTTATTAACAATATAGAAGAGGGTCGAGCAAGCCGAGATGGAAGAGCAAGGGGAATATAAATTGTCTTGGAGCATTAAAGTCTTGGCCGATTGCGCAACAATAGTCAAATGATTCGCAATTGTGCAAAGCAAAGTGGAAAAGAAAAGGGACGCTCGCTTCGAGGAATAACATCCGAGTGCAAGTTCAGGAGTAACGAATAAATCAAAAGCCCAACAACATCCTCTTCTAATTATCAGCTCGTGGCAATGTCCTCAGGTCGGCTCATCTCCGTGTCACTTGGTATCGTGGGTCGGGGAGGGGAGGGGGGT
>JAPYYT010001948.1:0-23737 GCA_030522565.1 Ceratosolen corneri
CGGCTGTTCCGACCGATTGCCCTAGTGGTCCGTCTCCACCCCGCCCTCCCCTCCTCTTCTCCTCCTCCACTTCCTCCTCCTCCACCCCCCCCTCCCGCCCCCTCCCGCCGCCTCCTCCCCCCACCTCGGGCAGCGTCTCGGGCTCCTCGGCCACCCGCAGCCTCTTCCGAGGTTTCCTGGGAGCTGAGGGTTTTTTTCGCGCGGCCCAGGGACACGCCGACGATGAGTCATAAAGCCAACTCTCAAAGAAAGGTACCGCAATGCGCCTCCGTCTCGCTCGCTCTTGCCCACCAGCCCCCGTCACCTCGCGCAGTACTCGCCGAGCGCATACTCCTCCTCCTCCTTGTGAATTGCCCTCTCCTTTTTGTCCGTCTGCAAATAAATTGGATTGACTTTTGCACCAAATCATCATCCTCTCCTCTAATTTATTTTTTTGGCCCCGCATCGCGTATAAATTTCACGGGTCGGTGGGCCTCGTTTTTTCAAAAATTACTTTCCTACGAGCGGCCCCGACAAAGAGCCTCCACTTAAGCGGCCGGCGAGTTCCAGTTGGGCCCGCGAGACTCCGGACGCCCGTCCACCGGGAGGCCGCCCCACCGCCTCCTCATCCCCCTTCGCCACGAAAGAAGGAGGGAGCGATCCTCCGTTGGGGATTGCGCATCACGGATGTTTGCGCCCGGGCATGCTTGCCGCGACTGCCGCTCGCATTAGTCCGAGAGATTATTCGCGCTTGTGCCACATTCTGTGCCAGCCAACTCGCCCACCAAGAACCCAACGAATGCCCTTTGTGGCCGATGGATTCGTGCCGAGTGCGCGCGACACCGCGCTTATTAAGCGCTTACTATGCTACCGGGACAATTAGCGAGTACGTGCGCCTCTTGTCCTGGCACGTTGAGGCTCGCGCGAAACCCTTTTACTTGACACTTGAGGCCCAGATGCTCGTCCCGGGTCACACACACTGATCCGCGCCACACCACTCCCATGCCCTACTACGAAGTGGACGGGACGCCGAGATCTCATTATCAACCTGCAAGCATAGGGAGCGAGAGAGAGAGAGAGAGTATTGGGGGGGAGCATGGGTGGGCTCGGACGAGGTGATTGGAAGGAGGGGCTGCCGAGTTTCAAATCGGGGACTCTCGGCGGACCCTTTCTCAACTCGATCATCGATGATTATCCGAGTAATTAGGTGAGAACGAGGGCTCGTTAGAGTTGCGGTGTAAGTAAGCGATCGCGGCAGGGCTTTTCACCTGGCCGAATATAAGGAGACGGCCGCCCTCGCCGTAAACAAACTCATTACGCGTGGTCGGCGGCGGTCGGCGGCGGGGTCGGTGGTGGGATGGGGGGCTGGGGGCGGTAAGGGGCGTGGAGGGCCGCGCACCGAGTCTGAAAAATCAAAGGCGATTAGGAAGGGTGGGCTAGCGCGGTGAAGGTCATGAGCCGCAGCACGGCCGGCATTATCCACACCAGGATGGTAATCGGTAGTGGGGAGGGCCGGTTGCGCCCGCTGGCCAGTGGACTTTGATTTGCCGAGACTTGGGCATCAAAGGCGAGGGCGAGGCTCATTCGGTCGACCCTTAAGCCGCCATGAATGCGCTCAAGCTGCTTACTCCGTTCGCGGGCCAACGATCGCCACATACGCTCTTCTCCGTGGCATTATGTCGCTCGGCCGGTCCCGGCCCCGGCCTCCACCCGACCTCCACCGGACGCTAAATGTCCCGGGCTTATTTATTATAAAAGTGCGTCTCGTTTTAGTTTGCGTATCCCGGGGTCGGATCATGCGGCGGGTTTGTTTGGAGCGGTTCGGTTGGAGCGGAGAGTGCGAGGAGTGGCTGCACCTTCCTCCCGGCGCCTCCCCCACTCGAGCCTTTCCTCTAATTAGGTGTATCGATCGTGAGTTTATTCTTGCCTTCCCACTAAGTCGCTATCCGTGCAGGTGATCGTTATGGTGTGTGCGTGCGTGTACGTGCGTGGAGTGGTGTGTCCCGTTGAATGTCGTGGCGGTTGTTGTTTGTGGGCAGGTTGCGATATTGATTGGCGTTAAATGAATGTACTTGGGTGTTGGAAGCGTTTACGGGGACAGGCTTGAGGCAGGCGTGAAATTATTTATAAGAAGAAGAGCTCGGCTGCCTTTAATAATCATCGACTAATTCAAATCGAGCGCCACTTGAGATGGCGTTTATGTTATTGGGCCAGGGATGATAATATTAAATGAAAATGAGGTGGCTCGATGGTGAATGGCGGTGCTCAAGAAATTGCAAAGATGTAAAGATAGGACATTGTGGTTGAGAAGGTAGGAAGCCAATTTGGAATTAAATAAAGCATGAAAAATGCATTACATAATCGGATAAGCACGTGTACTTAACTAATTCAGTGCAGCGGAAAGTAGCGGAGGCAAAGTAGCCTTGGGGAATTGGAAGTAAGAGGCGTCGTAAAGTGCGCGTCCCCGGCATGTGAACTTATTGGCCATTGTCACGCGACTCGATTGTCATGTTACACGAATGGAAGGAGGGAATGGAAGGAGGGAAGGGGCGCGCGCGCGCAGCAAATACGAGGAAAACAAATTTCGAGTGGTTCGAGAAATATCCGGATTGCGCGCTCTTCCGAATGCAGTGTAGGCGAAATGCTCGTCATACTCTTAACGCGAGAAAACTTAATGAAAAAGTTCCCGAGACAAGTAATAAAAGAGGCGAGCTTGGAAGAGGCAGCTCGATGTGTAAGAAGTAGTCTGATTGTCGTCGGGTGAGGGGAGGATTGCAGCGCTCCCTCCGAGTCGTCGGAACGCATCAGGGCAGTGTCACTTCGCCTCGATAATAATAAAAATAAGGTAGTAAAGCGAGTGCGAGTGCGACGGCGGTGGTGCTAGCGGCGTCGGCGGGGGGTGGGTTGAGGAGGGAGGGACGGAGGGAAGGTGGAGAAGTAAAGCCCGACGATAGCAATCTGGCTGCTCGATCAAAGACTAGTGCGCGTGGATCGACGAGGAGGAGGAGGAGGAGGTGGAGGAGGACGGGGCGGGAGAACGGAGCGAGGGAGGAGAAACCCTGACACCGGCGCGCTAAAAGACGAGGAAGAATCTAGAGGGAATCGAGGGTTCCTCTTTCGGCTTTTTGTGGGCGAGCTTGTATTACGGCGCAGACGGCGTATGGGAAGCGCGGCGACGTCTCGACGCCGACGTCCCCGTCCTAGGGCGGAAACCGGATTTTATGCCCGCGTGCAAACCCTCCCCCGGGAGGCCCTCGGCATTATGCTCTCTTACATGGCGTCCAGCGCTTGGACGCGAAACAAAACACTGGAATCCCTTGAAGCGCGGGAATACCGCGCATTCCGCCACTCCGATCTTTATTTTTCTACCTCGAGTCTCCTTCTTATACGCTTACTTCCCTCCCTATCTCGCCTTCGATTTACCTTTTTGCGAGCCCTTGACGCACGGGTGTCGGCCCTCACTAATAAATTGACAAACATTGCTGCTATAAATACGCCGATAAATACAACGAGGAAATAAAACTTTCGAGCCCCGCGCGACTGCCTGAGCTCGTCGCTGCTCATTTTCAGATGTTGATGCTTAGTACAATCAAACCTTTCCAATTGCCTGATCTCCCGCTGCTTTTCCCTCCCACCTCACTCCCACCGGGGCCATTAAATACGGCTCTTTGTGAATTTGTAATTTTAAGGAGCGTGACGTGACGAGGAATCTTGAATTTCTCGCTAAAAAGCAAAATGCACTTGATTCTTTTGTGTCGCGGGCTTGGCATCAGAACGACCTCTGATAATAAATATCGAGCTGAAATTCCCCTCCACCACGCTTTAACCTCGCGAAATAAGTATTTTGGCCTGGAGTCGTGTTCTAACGGCCCATCAAAGGATCATTTGATCAATTCGACTATTATTATGTTGGTTTTCAAATTATTAAAATATTGCACTCTATCGACACTGCCCGAGTGCATATGATTATTATTACGGCCTATGAGCATAAACTGACTTTACGCAAAGGAACGAGTCTACGATTGAAAATTTAACTCCGCGAATTCATTTCCATATTCCTTCTTCTTATTTCCTTCGTCTTTTTCCTACCACAAGAGCGCCTAATCTTTGCATAATAATTGATTGCAACTTTAGCGCCGAGGCTTTATTTTTCTCTGGATGGCATATAATGGCTTCTCTTAAATAATCATGTGTTCCTACATCTGTGCTCAAATACACGAACAATAGAATAATACGGCAAGAGCGAGGAGAGCAATACGTATGGTTAAATTGCTTTACTCGCTGCTACAATTTATATTCGACTAGAGATCATAATATTGATTTTATCCCCACCCCACCCCCACCCCGCTATGAAGTACTACGCGGCAAATACAGTGACAGAAATAGTTGGGTATGCAAATAAAAGGAAAATACCCTGACTTGAAATGCCAAATTCACTCGATTACAGTTCTTAGGTTTTTCTTACATTAGAGGTTTGCGCGTAATGTCCCCGAGGCGCAGGCAATCATCACGATTCAATAAAACCAAAGGCATCCTCGTCATTTGTTATAGATTAGCCATTTAAATGAGTTATGGCGCGCCATTGAGTGACTTGTAATTATCTCGAATTTGAAAAGCACTGCGATCTCTTATCTCAACCGAATGGATAATTGACAATTGTTTCCCGGCAACGTTCATTAGCGTCGAAGAATATTTTAATCAACATCATTTGTCAATTACCGACAGCTCGCGCATTATAAGAACGATTTGCTTAATGCTCGATAGGCCAGTACGAGCGGCTAGAGAAATATATCGGACACATATAAAAGTCTTTGTATACGAAATATAAATTTCGAATTTAATATTTTTCCCAAGTAGTTAGCTTAGCGTCCAATAGCAAAACAATAATCGTGTATATTGAGTTATTGCGTCATTTGGCTTTATACGAATAATTTATTATCGCCGATAAAAATGAATTTATACACATCTCAGATACAATCGCCATCAGTCGTAGAATATGTTGTTTGTAAATTAAACGGATACTTCGGGACAATACGACATATAAATATAATAAAAAATATTCGTTAAACGTTCCTCCGTGGACTGACTAAGAATTGTTTTCAATTTAATAATTTACTGGCTTAAAGAATTTCAAGTCATAAAAGTGAGGTAGACTTTGCGAAATTTCAAGGCCATAATTTTCATTGCCGTTTTAGTTGTCGTTGCCGTTGTTGTTATTTATTATCACTTATCGTCGTCGCCTTCGTCGCCTTCGTCGTCGTCGTCGCCTTCGTCGTCGTCGTCGTCGCCTTCGTCGTCGTCGTCGTCGTCGACGTCGTAGTCGTCGTCGTCGTAGTCGTCGTCGTCGTCGTCGTCGTCGTAGTCGTTGTTGTTGCGGCTATCGTCCTCATCCTGGAAAATGTATCGTTTATTTATTTTTATTATCGCTTCCACGCGCGACGTTACTCTCCGATCCTTCAAATGGTATTATTATTCAAATACGTGACAATGTTTGCCATTTCGTGGACACACGCCGCGTTAAAACGTTACGTCCTCCGGCACACATATGTCGACATCATTGAATTAAAAAACAAAATTAATACTAAAGAAACACAACCCGCAAACAGATACCAAAATTACAAATTCAGAAAGCTAAATATCAGCATTTTATGACGCATTCGGCTCCGTGGGAATGCAGTGAAATTTATTTAGTGCTCGCGCTGCACAGAGCCGCGTTCGTTATCCTCGCACCCGCGCGCACGCACACGCACACAAACGCACGTGCGCGCATTTTCGTTACGCGGCAGTGCAGGTAAGACTCGCGCGATTCACCCATACGCACGAGCGAATCCACGCGCGAAAATCAAGGCGCCATAGACCCCCAACGCCCAACCCACCCCCACCCACCCCTCCGGGGCCCGTCGTCCACGGCGCCACCGTCCGAGCCTCCCCCCACCGTCACAACCTAACGGTCCTCGCTCCCAAGCACCGAACCCGCGCCACAAATTAATAACTTATTAAGCATGCGACCCGCGCCCCCGAACAACGCATTCGTGTTCCCCGCACGCCCACGCCGCGGTCCCGCACTCCTTCGGCCCTGACTTCGCCCCATTTATCACCGAGACGCCTCTTTCCCGGCTCGATGCACTCGGCTCTCGGGCACGCGGGGCCACGCGCACCGACACGTGTGGCTTTTACCTGCGCCCACTGCACTCCTTTCGAATTATTATGCCTTTTATCCCACATCCGCCGATATTGCTCGCGATCCGCTCAGCCGATAACGCCGGGCTTTGTGCCTCTGAGCGCTCTCTTCCGCTCGCCAGCTCTGCTCCTCGGCGACTCGTGACCGCTTTGGCTCGCTTTGGTTCTAGATCAGCCATTCGCGAATGTGATCGATGCCGAGGGCCCACGGACTCCGATCCAAGGAGATGCTTCGCCCGGGCAAGCCGCATGGGAAAGAACCTCGAGGCGATCGCCCGTTCGTATATTACGTGGATGTTGGGTGTCCGGGGGACGGGGCTGGCCAGGAGGCCATCACGGCCGACTGCCCTGAGATTTTCCCCCAAATAAATGCATTCCCAATGATACTGAAGCGGCTTTGTTTCAATGCAATCACTGGCCCAAGTTTGATAATACGCCGAGCAAGAGAGAGATACTTGGCAAACTCCCACCAATTTTCAATTTTTTTATCTTTAATGCCGACTATTGTTTTAGATGAACAAGTACGGTATTTGGTTTTTTTTCTCTCTTTCTTTTTTTTTTTATGATGATGGACGCACGATCTCGAGGTTATAAATGATCGTTAATAACCACCCGAGTGGATTGATGTTTGAGGCGAATTTTGACAGTTTGAATGATACATGACAATAATATGACGAGCTTGGAGTGCGTGGTTGGTGAAGGTGGCTTGTCTGACAAATCCAACAATATATTGTGATTTGTTGAGCCGGAAAAATGGAAATTTCCAATTTTCCAGTCTATAAAGGATATTAAAAGGATCGTTAATGTGGCTTCGAGAACGTCGGCCTCTCTCTCTAATAAGCGGCGAATGATTAAATCCCCTCGATTCATGAATTTGCCGCTGTCTCGCGATTTACTGATTGATATCTGTCTATATGTATAACAAAATCCAGCATAAAAGGCATTGGCCTTGAATGCGAAGGCAATCATAGGATTTCATTGGAGTATTGTCGTGGTGTCCTTGGCTTAAGTAAGAAGCTACCTTCGGCAAATGTTATCGCGATCTTGCGCTCCTGAGATCGAACGGGGCTCTAATATATTCATAGGAAGCTAATCTTTGAAAATAAATACAAAGAAGTAAGTAGAGGCTCAGGCAAGAGGAGAAAAGCACGTAATTAGGATGATCCTCTCTGATGATTAGAAAGCTTCGGCTTACCTGCAAAAGTTTCATAACAGCAGTCTCGGACGGAGTCAGAAGAGAGATAACCTAATTGCTTAGTGCCAAGGCTTTTCTATACCTAATGATTTTGGCGACAGTGGGGTGAATCGTCTCCTCGAATCCGTAAATCGTAAGCATAATTTTGTCTACCTGCTGTAATCCCTGGCCTGCGCAATCATTTTCCTCTCATTATATGTTCACTTTATAATCTTGAGGAGCGAGCTGCGATATGGTTGATCATTTTAGCAAGGGATTGTTAAATTAATTGGGCATTATGTGGGAGGAGTGGGTCCCCTTGGAAGAGGGATGTACGATCAAAGACGTGTTTAATTTACAAGCAGAAGCCAGGCATTGCAGAAGCCACGCATTGCAGAAGACAAGAGAGAGAGAGAGAAGGAAGGAAGAAAGGAAGGATGGGAGAAATAAAGTTGAGGAAAAGCTTCTTTTAGTCTGCGTCTTTTAGTCTTTAAAAGAGAGGGGGGGGGCATATTGAATGCACACATTGTTTCACACACAGTTTAGGGCGCATAAATAAAATGGATGTTAACAGTGCTGAGAAATGCACTCGGATAACCTGACACGGCTGATACGGAATTCTCTTGCGACTAAGCGCGCGCGCAGCTATGAGTAAGAAAATGAATTCGCTTACTTCTGACCTGCAATAAGGCCCGCGGACTCGTGTTCTCGCGCCGTTGATTCATCGCGCATCGCGAAAAAGGTACGAGCGAGTGGGCGCGAAGCTCGATGACCGGGCCGCTTGGAATTCATATTGTTGAAAAGAGCGGGAATTCCGAAAGATGGCGATTGTCCTTCCAGCTATGTGGAGCACTCTGAGTTTAATAAGGCCCCGCGCAGTGTCCCAAGGATCCTAAGGAATGAATCGAGGCGACGATGAGAAAAGCGCTTTATCGAACAAAGCCGGAGCTCGGCGCTAATCTGGCGCGCGTACACTTACGTAATTCTCGGGACCCAAGTCATCATCGAGCCTACGGAGCTTTCCGAGTAAAAGTCCGTGTCCGCGCATGTGTTGCCTCTTGGAGAATGTAGTGAGTGCCTATCTGAGTTGGATCAGCGGCCGAAAACACTCGGGCCCCGACCGCATCCCCGCCACATCCGCTCCCTGCAATTTCTATTTATTATCATAAGCGAGACAGGAGTCGTTAATCCGCCGCTAATGGATCACCGAAAAGTAGTCGTCGCCGAGTATATGCCCCCGGCAGGCACGCCATCGTTGGGAGGGGGGGAGTCTGGGGGGCGGGGGTCGGTGGTCGGGGGGGGGGGGCGAGAAGGGAAGATGATCCTATCGGCCGTCGTGAGCTCCGAGGGATCAGGCGAATCAGCCGGAAAGCCAGAAGACGTCCCTCCGCGAAATTAAATAAACGTGAAAAGTGGAGGCGAGCCAGCGGATGAAAGGCGTCGCCAAAGATTACGGGAGAGTGAATGGGGCGCCGGGGATTTACGAGGTCGAGGCGCGCAGGTGGGCGATATCGCCGCGAGTCCTGATAATCATTGGATGACCGACGCTCCTACGGCTGCGCGTGCCTACGCGCGAAATAATTTCCTTTCGCGACGAGGAGCTGCGCCGTCGAGATACGCGTTTAATGGCGCCCCTCTCTCTCTCTCTCTCTCTCTCTCTCTCTCTCTCCCGCTGTATCACTCTCGCGCCGAGTAGCTATTCGCGGGCTTTTTACGGCGGATTGGCAAGATGGACCGTAAAAGTTGCTTTGGCAGAGCCGGAAAAATTTTATCTCGAGAGCGTGGGCTTAATCTCACGAGAACGCACTTGGAGCATTGATAAGAGCCTGAAATATTTTTCCGCGACGTTAGCTTTATGGGGCCGGTACTTTAATTATACATTATGCGCGGACTTCAGTTGTTAAATTATTTTATTAGTTTAATCATGGTAACGGCATTGTTATTGTGCCGCCATATCCTACGTATAGTATGTCAAATAATGCGATTTGCTTTTTCAAATGGGGCCCGAGTTTAATGGTCGGGGTTCGTTGTTAGTTAAGGCATTGCAAATATTTATTCAGACTCGGAATACTATGTACAAGGAAATTCTGGAAGAATAGCTACGGGGCGGGGAAGGGTGAGGGGGGGTGGTGGTGGTGGTGGTGGAGACTTATTGATCCCCGTTATTTATGCATAAAATACTTGCTATGGAACTTGTTGAGTGGGTAATGTATTCTTCGCCAACTGCCATGTACAATTCCTCTAACTAATCACCTAATCAATATTCATCAATTTTTTGATACCCGATACCTGCATTTACCGACTCTTTCTTGCTTGTCAATGAGGCCTGTTAGATAATGTAAGAATTTCGATGTCTACGACGTCATGGATATTGTTGCTTTGCTTGGTTGTAGTATGCGCACCAGCTTGAAAAATGTCTATCTATGGGTTATTAGAATTAATTTTTAAACGGGCGACGAATGATTTTAGTCAATTTAAATTGCTATGCGATATATATGAGCGGTGGGCGCGCGTGCTTCAGCATGCGAGACTTATGTAACCGGAAATTCTTCGCCAAGCACAGAAGCATTTGAACCGCGTGACGTGGATTATGGAAATAGCTTATTATTTACCAGTTTGGCAACATTAGGTTGGAAAAATGTCTCCATTTTGAGGCAGGACTTTCGCTAAATTTAATTATCAAAGTTGGCGTTTGACAGGAGCGTTTGCCCAACGAGCGCGCGGGCATACATTTTTATCAAAAAGTTATGAAAATAGGCTGCAATATGAGTCGCAATGGGCAAACTTTTATTGCAACAGGCTGTCTTGAATGAAACTTTTGCAAACAGCTTCCATACGCCAAAGGCGATAATTAAATTTTCAATGCATTAGCTGAGAAATGGCCCGACATGGCGTTGACAATAACACGGAAATGCTATTTTTGCAAGCACGTGCGCAATCAGCCTAAATCACCCCTTTACCCACAAATAATATTAACGCGCCCCATCGCGTTACCCCTCCCTCTCTCTCTCTCTCTCCCTCTTTTGATTATTGAATGTCCTCTCGAGCGTGAACAGGAAGCCGCTAACGGAAATTCAATTTCACACACAAACATCTTGATCTTGAGTAGATTTCGGTACCGCCACAGCGACGACGCGGAATTACTCATCGTTCTCCGCTCGTAGCACTCGGAGAGAACAGAGAGACGGAGCAGGACAGACGAGAAGCTGGTAGTAGTGGCAGTAGTAGTAGCAGTAGAGAGAGAGAGAGAGAGAGCCTTTGACTGAGAGAGAGTGAGAGGGGAGAGGGCGAGAAAACGACGAAAGGGACGAGTATAGGATAGGTTGGGGGGAGGAAAAGGAAGAGAGGGCGAGGAGTGTATTCCTTGGCAGTACGTGTCGAGCCTTATGTACACTTGGGAGAGTGTAAGTTTATATAGTTGCTCCGATCCGTATTTACGTACCAATAAGCGTAAAATTGGCCTAACTGCTCTCGCTCGCGCAGCTAGGAAGAGCCGGGCAATCATGCATAATTGAATTCATCTCTGTGCGCGATGACGGGAGGGCGGCGATGTATATGAATATTCAATCCTCCAATTTCCTTACACGCCGGGCATACGTCGAGTACACGCGCGCAATTTGCTCGATCTAAGGGGCTTCGACTCGCTGAAACGCCTGTTCCCTTATAGCTTGGCATTAGCCTGATACACCGGCGGCTTACAATTCAACTCTGTTGTTGTTGTTGTTGTTGTCGTCGTGGCGAGAGGCTCAACTCGACTGTCCCCCGAGTCTCTCTCAAAAAACGAAAGAAGAGATTCGCGCGGAGAAGCCAAAAGTGCGCGGCACTGCTTGATTTTCCTGTCATTGGGATCATTGGCGAAGCTTTGCCAAGCGCGGCAAAAACTCACTGATAGGGAGGTCGGGAGATAAATGAAGAGAATAATGGGGAGAAAAATGGCTACGCAATTTTACAGTACATTGACAAAATGCCGCAAAACTAGTTGGCTTCTACCCGCAAAATGGATGGCATTACGAATCAATTACTTTTCAATATGACTGTGTAAAAATAACATCTGCGGAGCACTAAAGTTGAAGTTGCGAACGAGGTTGGGAGCGATGTCAATTTGCCTCGAGAAGTCATCGTAAATAAATTGCTAAAGGAGTTGTGCTTGGCGATAATTGCTGCTGCAATGATTGCAAATGCGAGGCAGACTTTATTCTTCTGGAGCTGGGAGGAAAATTGGCCCGAATGAAAGGAAATGCTCCGCTAAAATCTCGTTTAGAATCTCTCGCTGAAACAAAAGAATCCGCTGAAGAGTCGCTATTATAAAATGAGCCTCGGCCCATCCTTAAAAAGTATTAGAGAGAAATGTAGAGACAGATGTATAACGAGATGTTGGAAGAAGAAAAAACGAAGAGGAGAAAAGGAAAAAATACACTGTGCTATTCTAAGGAATATATTGCCATTGCACTTGTCGACGTCGATAATTAATGTCGCGAGTTAAGTTTTCATCGGTTATTGTTTGTTTAACCCAAGCATTATTAACGGGAATACGCACACACCTGCAAGCCCGGCCTCTCGACTAGATTCTCCGCGGCATCTCCCAGTAAGAATAGATGTACCCAGTAATTACATATTGTTCTACTATTTTGCTGGTTAAGCTAAATGTGTATTTTAATGGTTGTGCGTTCAATGCATTAATTTAAAAATGGAAACAAAGCCCGCGAGCTTCGATTGGAAACGCGCGGCGCTTAAAGTGCTTTACTATTATAAAACGACAGATCGGACTTGATAAAATGCGCGCCCGAACTCCCGGAGAATCTACTTTACCTAAGTATGATTATTCAGAGTCTATTATTTATAAATCTAGCCGGTAATTGGACGCCGTACAAAGAGCATTGATAACAACATTTCATCTTCCATTGTCGGAACATACATTGTAGAGCTTCATCAAAATACGCGATGCGAACGCCATATACTCTTCTTGTTGGCAGTGATGTCAATAATAGAGCGAGCGTGTGTCGGTGGGCTTTGCGCGCGCGTGTGAGTCGGCGGTCGGCTTTGGGGCGGGGGCGGTGTGGGAGAGAAGTGACGAATAGATAAATGGTTGTTTAGATGTGGCTCGGTGAATACTCGCACGTGCCTCTGTGCGCCTCGATATGTGCGTACGAGCGAGTGCGCGTGTATGCGCGCACTTTGCACTTACGGTCATAGAGGCGCGCGCGCGCTCGCGTGTGTGTGTCGATCGGTATTGGGTGCGCGATAGGTATGTGTTTGTGAAGCGCGCGCGCTGAAACTGGATCGGATGTGCTGGCGAATGGAAAAGTATATCTCGGATCTTTTGTTAAATGGACGATTAATTACTTGCCGACTGATTTATAATGGGAATGCTGGTGCGAAGGTCGAGGTTTTTAATAACGAATGATAATCGTGTCCTCCGACGACGCTGCTCATTATCATCGATTTGTGTTCTCGGTAAGAGGCGATTAAATATTGTGCGACCAGTTAACGTGGCGACTAATCATCAAAGACGATTTTAAATAGCATGTGCATTAAATTTTATCTCGCGGGTGTATCGGCTATCGGCGACACTCCTATTAATAAATAAATGCAAAGTGCATCGCGCTTAGTCGGCGCTGATACGGAACTTTGTTTCAACGTTAATCAATGCTTCGGCGATAATTGAGCGCTCATCTCGTACTTGCAATTTTATTCGGCAGTTGTATCAGCATTGTCGGAAAGCGATTTATTTTAATGCCGGGGGAATGGGCGATGGTGCCGCGGAGATTTAATTATTTCAAATCGACGTAATTATATAGACTATTCGTTAGACTGCTAAACGATGAATATCCTCCCAAGACAATTACAGTGTATAATAACTCGCGAAAGTTTATGATAATTTGCGGGGAAAGGAGTTTGCAGGTGCGATTATGCGCGGCCGAATGTTCCTCTTGGCGCAGCTAATTCACCAAACAGCAAAGGAAAGCTCCGCCAAGTCCCATCGCACCGCCCTGTATCGAATGAATAATATAATAATGAACCTCTCCGCCGTAGCGAAATTTTCAACGAAAATCCTCTTCGACGATCGTCAATTTAATGTTAATGCGCCACGCCGAACGAGCATCGAGTGTCACACTAATAATAAGTAAGAAGCCAGCAAGTGCCACTTGCAAAACTCCAAAATAAACCTTAATTGCGCGAGCAAGTCCTTGCCATCCAATTTACCGAGGCACCTACGATGCAGCTACGGCGCAATCATCCCTCCCACCCCGAAAGAGCTCCAACTCGAAACGAATAAAAGAAAAGGTTCTCGCGCCAAGAATTCCTTCCCCCTCCCATCGAATGTTGGGAGAGGCTCGTCCGCGCGAATACCGTAAAGCACGATTCGTAAAATAATAATAAAGATAAATGCTTCGTAATTTTTATCCCACAAGCGCACGATGGCGAGCGAAGGAGATGGTGGCGAGGCGAGGTGGAGGAGGTGGTGGTGGTGGGTGTGGGGGCAAATAGATAAAGAGGACATTGTAATGAGCGCGGACGGCTCCAGGCGGCTCTCTCTCTCTCGACGTAGGCGAGGACGTAGGAGCCGGACGGCCAGGATAGCTCGTTTGGGCCGCGATATCGGCCAATGGCGCCACTCGGACACTTGAGCCGAGTGTCTCGGGATGGCATTGACCGTTATCCTGGTGAGCGCACCGACTCGAGCCGTGAATTACGCCGACGGCATTCGGAAGTACGAGCCCCGCCATCAGCTCGTAAGCCGCCATAAATCATGGAACGACGACGATGTCGGCGGCGGATTATCGATGCTTTTTCTCCCTTTTTCTCCTTTCTTTTTTCCTCTCGCTAGAGATATATATATATAGAGAGAGAGAGAGCGCCGCCGACTGATTATGAAAATGTTCCGGCTGATAAAGCGATGCGGATGATTGGTGGTGGTGGTGGTACGCCGATAACGCGAGAATGTAAATTGCGGGATTTCCGCAGCTCGGAACGAGCCGAGTGTTTGAGTGGCGTGAAATTTAAATAGAATAAGGCTAAATGCGCGCTCGGTTTTCATTGAATGACAAATGAAGTCATAAATACAGTGAATGGGGGGGGGGGGATTGACGTTGGGCCCGGGCATTCGGCTGAGACGATGGCTCCCCAATGAGCTAAACTAACAATTTTACTTTACATTTTAGTTACGGCACTGGACGCGGAAATTGGCCGTCGAGTGAGTCCGGCTGCTCGCTCTTTATCCGCTCGTGGCGATTTTAACGATAAAAAAAAGTGCTGGGCACGTTAATTATCATCCAGGAATGGAAAATCTTATCGGATCGGGGGATCTGTAAATAAGCAAATGGTATTGATATTCTTTTGATTACTCGTCTCTATTTAAGAACTGATTGTCCCAAGTCAAATATTGGTTCCATGTCCACCGACACACACCACTGAGCATACACGATTACACACACGTTGAGATACTATCGCTTTTAATGGCTATATATAAATGCCTTCCAAAATGTCCTCCTCGCTTGGCCTCTACATTTCTCTGATCTATATCCGATCGCGTGCACTTTGTGCGCTCCTTTGCACCCCCCCCCCTCGGCATTTACACTGTACACGCCTTGCCGAGCGAAAAAACGCCAAACCAAACGATCGCTGCCCTAATAAGAATAATGCCACCTGCACGCATGTGCACTTGAGCTCATTGGGAGCGATTCGAATGTGCCACTCTTCCGGCTAATCAGGCCCAGCGCTAAACCTCCACGGCTGTTTAAGCTCCTCGTGATAATCTCGTGTGGGCCCGGAGCCTCGTTAAAGGCCCTCCAATATTTTTCGAGGTCATAATGGATCTGTTGGAGTCGGATCGCAAGTGGGAAAACCTCAGCGCCCGGCCGCGGACCCCATAAGAATCCCTCGTAAAAGCACTTCACTCTAGGGCTGCGCATTTACCATAACAGTCACATAATGCATTTGAATTAAATTAGCCGTAACCGTGAGTACGCCTATCCGCCTAATTCTCGCACACCACGGAGCAGCTGGATCAGCCGCTTTCGGGCTGGCAAGACTTGGCAAGCAAAGTGAGTAATCTCGATGTGGCCGATGTGCCTGACTTAACCCGTCAAAGGCCGAAGATGGCCACTGCCCCTCGACAAATACCAAATATTCCCAATCTCCGCCCGCGGAACGAGCCCGAACAATGGGCGCGGCACGCTCACACGAGAGAGAAAAACTGTCCAGAATCTCAGCGACAAAGGAGTTGCTCGAGCGTGGGGGCTACGTGCGCCTCGGCTCCCGCCTCCGCCTTGGACGCGGCGCGCGAAATATTGTGTTTGCGCACAAGTCCTACTAAGTACTCACAAACAGGATCGTGATTGCGGTCACGTGGCGCCGGGGCCGAGAGAGGGGCGCGAGGGTGCGCTCGCTGAATGGCCGCTGATTGTAATCGTTGGGCGTAAGTAATCGGCGCGCCTCGCAAAGACAAGGGCTCGCAATTATTCGGGCCCGAGCTAAGGCCCGCGGCCCACTCATCCTCCTCCCTCATTCGGAAGCCGAGTCCAATGGCCCCCTACCACTGTCTTTTCGCAGGACCTTTGCCAGCTCCCGCCAATTCGGCCAACAGCTTTCGGTAAGCGGGGAGTGGGGTGGGGGTGGGGAGCTATCGATATTTAAAATGCGCGATAAGGCGTTAACGCGTGTAACTGGAAACTGCTCACTGGTTGCGCTCTCGAATTTCGCGCAGCTATTCTTGGGTTTTCGATTTAACTATTGCTTGCGGCTTAGCTTTTTGTGCCTATAACGAAGCTTATAAGTAGCTGAGACTCCGAATACCGAATATCGAAATACCGAAGGGCTTTAATTCGGCGATGGAGAGAGCGGCGTTTTAAAGCTGAAAATTAATATTCGCGAGGCTGAACGCTGGCTCGCGCGAGTAATTGTAATTGCCGTTATATTGCATTAATGCGCGCGGAACAACTGGTGCTTTCGCCACTGGGAAATACAAATCTTTTTCCCCGGCGAAAGACATATTCAACAATGCAATTATTCGACTTCAGCTCCTTTGAATTTCATGATAATCCTCGGCATTCTCGAGCTGCGCAGCTCTAAAATCCCTCTCCGACCTAGTGATTGCGTGTTTTTCATTCTTTCTTTATCACTTTTTTTTTTCCTCTTTCGCCTTGTCTTCTCTCTCTCTTACTTCTTTGCCATGCGCGAATTATTCAGCGCTCCCGCGACGGCCACTGTTTATTTTCCGCGCAACTGTTACATTTTTACGAGGCGGCCTTCATCTTAATTTCTAAAAGGGGCGAGACGCGCGACCACTTTACGCGCGGGGAAAATGAAATTCCTCATTTGCCGAGGCTCGCCCCTTTATTTAATTCGCGGGGATCGAGCGCAGCTGGAACGGCGAGTGGCTTTCATTAGGCGAGTTAACATAAACGTTCAAGGTAAAGAGCCCGGGGAAAATAATTTTTGCGCAGCCGTGCGTGAAGAGTCGAGAAAACGAAAAAATAGCCGGTGACGCGCCGCCGCCGCCGCCGCCGCCACTGCCGGGCGAGTGGACGCGAGTGGCGGCTGGGGGGCAGGGGGAGGGGAGGGGAGGGCGAAGGGGGAGCTCGGAGAGGCCGAGGCGCACGGCAATTGGAAAATAAAAGGAAATCTGGCTAAATGATCGTTCATCAGGGCGAGTGGACGGGCATATCTGGCGGGAATCGAGGCACACGTCCGGCCTTTGTTGCCCGTCAATTAAAATTAGCGCTGTTAATTACATGTACACGGAGCGCGAGAGAGTATGCGAGTGGCTTATTACCGGGCGCGCGGAAAACTGCTGAAATTAAGCGTCCAAAGTAAAATGCGCGAGAGCGCGCGCAATGACGCGTTTTATCTCGGCGGCAGGGTGTGGGGTGGGGGGTAGTCCCGGGCGGCTGGCTTATGTGCGCTCGGGTAATTATTTTTTGTCACGAGTAGTCGTTGGGCGAAAATGCGAAAAAGTCGCCAGCAGCTCAGCCTGGCTGGTCGTATGGGCATCGGCCGCGGCCAGACGAACGCAAAACAATTATTTCCCGGAGGCTCGCAACGCTTTGTTAATTCTAAAAGTCCAAGCACCAGTACACCGAGCGCTCCGAGCAACCTACAAATGACACCAACTTTTTTTTCCCCCCCCACTTTTATCACTCGCGGCCTCTCCCAGTGATTGATATTCATTAACGTTGAAAGTTTTAACGAATTGAGCTCGCATAAAAGCTCGCTACGTAAACAAAAATATTTGCCATTAGGCGCGAGGGAATTTATTACAAAAGTGATAGCGCTAAGCGCTCTTAAGCGCACTAGTGTACCGCCGGATAGGGATTTATCGAAAAATCGTATGTTATTTGTGTGCTCGCCGGTATAGGAAGAGAGTTTATGGCGTAGGATTGGGTCGTTTGAAATTCTTTTGCATAGAAGTCGGGCTTATTTGGTAAACGTTCGCGATAAAGTGAATAAATGTCAGTTCTTTCTAATGGAATGCTCGATGAAAAGCTAAAGTTGGACTGGCGAGATGCCCCTTTAACATACGGCCCCTCTCTTTAATTGACATTTTATACATTTTTGTGCATTAATTGTACACTTCCGTGAGATTATGTTTATCGTTATGTTTATTTGCATCCTAAGAGAAAACAATGGGAGTGGGCAAAGCTCGCACTGAAACGGGAATTAGATAAGGGAATTGCCGCTTAAATGGGAGACCGAAGCGGGAATAGTGAGTTTAAGAAATTGATGGGAGAGTGAGTTGAAAGTATCGAGTGAGAGAATATGATGGAAGAACCGTCTTGTGGATGTGGACGACGTACTTTACGAAATTCGAAGATTAGTCGACAATTACTGTCGAATTAATAAAATTTATCGAGCCACCCATTCACAAATTGTCCGAAATATTATCATAATTATCAGCCGCTGTACGTGTCTTTCAAGTTACAGCCAAGTATGGACAAAATAAACATTCATGAAATTGAGGAAGCATTGCGATTAATTACCGTACTTTTGCAATACTTGACGTGGAAAAATCTGTTTGATCCCCACCGACTTGCAAAATCATGTAATAAGACGTTTTCTTCTCAAATTACGAATACTTTTGTTTGCCTAATTGCTTCTGTTCTCCCCTACATCTCTATCCAATAAGCTTGACATGTTATTGTTATTATTACAATTAAAAATCAATCTTACGCACATCAATATTTTATGCCCAATTTTTATCAATACACGCGCCTATTTGCTTTACTTTTATAAGCGGCATCAAGTTCTAAAGTGTATTTAAGAATCCGAACAATAATTTTATTATCGCGTCTGGCGAAGTTTTATTTTATCTCTTATCCGAATCCCGACTCGCACTACGTGTCTTAGCAATTTAGAAAAATAACAGCCTTAACCTTCCCGGAGAAATACTACCCCCTCTTAATGAATAAAAACTTCCTTCCGAGCGGGGGCGGGACGATTCGATTTCGTAGAAATTCTTACCATCAGAAGCCATTACTAACCATTTTCACCATTTTCATTTCAGGGCGCAAGGCCAAAGAATTCGCTCGGTATTAGGATTGGGAAAAGTCATGGTGTAATGGAGATCACTTTAAACATCATCTGGCATTTGATTACAGCTAATTGCGAAGACCGTCCGGCATCGGAATTTTTCATCCATTTTCTTAGTTCTTCTCTTTACCTCGGCGCCGCCCCTTTCACCCTCACAATCAATATGAACGCTAAATCCACGAAGTGGGCGCAACCTTAAGTGCAATTGCTATTATATTTCGAAAATATCGAGATCCACAAATGTAAAGAGCATGGCGATTATAAGCTCTATTATTAATCAGACGATGTCTATTAGATACTTTCCAACTAAAGCCTCTACGTACATAGACTACTTTATGTAATAGGAATCAGGCTCACTTGTGGACCGAGTACTCGCTTATCTTACTCGAGACTCGTTCTAATCCATAATCACCAGCTCATTACGCACTTGTACATCTTATGAATATTTATATCTATACATATTTATATACACATTTAATATTATGTTTAATGTATGTTTACTTATTTGTATAAAATATACGTATTATATTTATATCTCGTTGTACACAATATATATATATATATATATAAATATATGGTGACTTGTGTTTTGCGAAGAAGCTGTGAAGTTAAGCCTAGCGCTACCAGCAATTACTGGTAATCATGTAATTATTAAAGGCAATTATTAAAGGAGGCTGTGCGAGTCAGTCGAAATTACTTAATAGAAATAAATTTTCATTCCCTTTAAATAATTTATGGCAGCCGGCCGTACGAATGCATTTTAAACATTTCTCCTCGACGCTACGAAAACAAAAGAATACAGATTATCTTTTAGAACAGCCTCGATCGCTCATCGTTATGTTAATTTATATATATATATATTAATTATCCTCACGGGGGGGCCACAATACTTTCTATCTAATTGACGACCAAGATTAAGATTAAACAGCAAAATAACGTTTTTCCATGGCATCGAGATGACAAGAAAAGGGCCTCTTACATGCCTCCCGTAATGCCGTAAAGAACTGAAAAAACGGCATTGAGGTTCGCACATGTGGGAAGCGACGCGCTAACGGATCCATTAACGGAATATCATTGGAGTTGAGCATGAGCGGCCGATGTAAATTGATTCAAATACATTAAAGCCGAGTGATTGATTAGTGAATTGGCGTTCGCGGCATTATGCGCGGCGCACTCCCAGCGCTGTAATTCTAGCGCTGTAATTCTTCCGCGTGTATTTCGTTTGGCGCATTACGCACCTCGTCGGCCGGGAAAAGCACGGGGCGCTTCGCTACAGATTTCCCCGGGATTAACGCGGTAAAGCAGGTGAAAACAGGTCGGCGTGCGCGGGGGCGCGTGTAATGAAAATCCCGTCGGCAGCGCAGGGGCCGAGCGAAAAATGGCCCACGTTCGCGCGCGCACACACACACACGTGAGCCCGCGCGTGAGTGCGCGGATATTTGGTTGCTCTGGGGCTTTGGCATTACGTGGAATGTACACGTGTTACATTGGCCAGCGCTCAATCGTCCGCTAAATTTGCGTTTTGGACGCGGGGTTCGATGAACTGACCCCTCGTCAAAGCTTCCAGTGCTCGTCCTCGGCGCATCCCTGCCGATTTCCTTTATTTCTACAATTCCCGAGCATAAATTTTTATCGATGTTTACATTATGAGAGAGTCGGTCGTAAATAATGAGCAGCCTCTGGTCTTTAATCGGCACGTTCACTACAAATGAGCCTTTATTAATAATCCTTGGCCTTTGTAAGTGGGGAGTCCTGTGAAGGTTTGTGCAATTTACGATTAAAATCCCGTAGATATTTGTATACTAGCTTTTCAACGGAAAACAAAAAAAAAAAAAACAAAAAACAAATTCGCACATTACGTCAAAGTACTTATTAAATTGACGGCATATAGTAGTAATAGTAACATACGATAAGGCTTTCGTGCTCAAAAAGCGTTTGTTCCTTTGTGTTGTTGCGAATTAGGATTTCATAATTCTGCCAGTTGACATTTTTATATGCGCCCGCTCTCGCTTTAATGTCGACGGAGGTGGTATAGGAGCAGGAAAAAACTTTTTAAGAACGTCGGGGAGACGTGAAATTACACGGATTAAAATAAATTTGTTATACGAAAGGGAATACAATGCATTCGTGGTAAATTTTGAATTTAAACGGCAATGCAGATTCATCGGACGTCCACGTGTATATTTTTCAACAACGTACGATGGAAGTCGAGGATATTGAAGAGAAATCAGTGTGTACGCAAACAAATACTTGCCTGTAATCGTTACATTTATCCTTTTTCTGTTGCCTCGTGAATTCTTGCTTCGTTGCATTACTATAAACCGCCGTCGTGCAATCCTCTAAATTCCACCTCAAATATTATTCCACGTGCTAACCCAATTGAACATTATACTTATGTTTAAGAGACAATTTTATGAAACTTGGTCAAGTGAAGCTTCGGTCAGTGAAATAAACAATGAATCAATGAATTTTGTTGTTTAAGAACTCAATAGTACTTAATGTCACGTGTTTCGCTCCCCTTAAATTCATTTATGCGCAATAAGCGTAAGTACGTTTAATGACAAAAATATACAAAGTAAATGATGCAATGTGATTATCAAGATTTCTTTTGCAATCCTCGAGCACTTCCGCGCAGAGAGAGAGATTCTTTCTATAACGAAAACAAATGGCATTTTCAGCTCAGCGCTCGTATAATCGCATTGAGACTCACTTTCGTTGAAAGTATCTCCCCCGCACTTCTCTCTCGCTCTCTCACTCGCTCCCGTTTTACCCACAGTCGCTTCATCATTCTTGCTCTCGCGCCCTCTCGCACCACCCCTGCCCCCCTGACCCCCCCCCCCCAGCCCCAACAACTCCCTTATTCCTCTTTTCATTTTTTCGCGCGATTTTAATCTTGTAATGTCGAAGCCGTGCTGTAGCCATTGCAGATCATTAGTCAAACTGTCATAGGATAATTAATAGTTGGCGAGAAGCCTTAAAAGTATATGCACTCCATGGAAATGCTGCATTTCATTCGTTTCCCCTCCTCTTCTCTCTCCCTCTCTCTCTCTCTCTCTCTCTCTCTCTCTCTCTCTCTCCTCTCTCTCTCTCTCTCTCTCTCTCTCACTGAATCCCGCACTATCTCTCACTGGCTCTCGCTGTCCGCGTATCAATTGTCAAAACCGCCGGCCGATCGCTGACATTGTTACATGACTTTGCCTGTTTCTTTGGATACGGCACTTCTCGGACCTTCGCATGTAAGCGTACTTTTCTCGCCTCGGGGGTTTGAGGCCGTCGGCCGAATATCGATGATCGGACATTAGTTGGCTGGAAAGTGGGGAGCGTTAAATGAGACGTCTGTCACTTAAAATGGGAGCGGCGCGGGGTGGGGGGTGGGTGGGGGATTAGACGAAAGAGATGAAAAGCCGAACGGCATACATGTTTATACGACTTTACTGCCAGGAATTAAGAAAAATGACGCTCACACTTTTACGTATCAGAGTGATTTTGTCGACGGCTTATTAATCGCTCGATTGGCCTCAACATCAATCATCACTGGTGAATCGAAACTAGTACAAAAGGTTACATTTACGACTCTAGGTAATAAAGTCCAATTATTCATGCGAGTCCGCTCCGAATGACAGCATTTTTTTCTTAATTTACGAAAGATGCCAAGGGCATTATTAGATAAACGAATAGAATTTTGTTAAAGTAACGCGAGCGAATCTCATTTCAAATTATACTTTGCAAATAAATATGATAATTACAAAGGAATTTCAAGCATTTCCATTACAATGGATTTCCAGAATAGTAAAGGGCCGCGTGGGTGCATTGTTATTCGCTGTAATTTATTTTCTTGCTGAAATACGTACTGACATACGGAAAGTAACCTCTTGCTTTTAAAAACGCAAAAAACACTTAATGCAATAAGTTATGTTTGTGCGAATTTCGTTCGAATGCGTTTGAATAACAATGTTAATTTTGCCTCGGAACATGAGCGTAATGAGTGCAATAATGAGAAAATTTTGCATATTTCGCCAATGGTGCGTGGAATATTTCATAATAACGCTTGAAATCTATTAATCTAAGCTAATCAAGAGATTTATCGATCGAACGCGATGTAATCGCGCGAATGTATCCGTCCTTACAATAACATTGTCAATAATATTTGTTGGTCGGCCTGTAAAACGCGTGACGAAATGTACGAGAACCCCAATAAATTTACGTATAACGGGAAGTGAAAATTACACGCTCCGCGCGACATATAAATTTTGAGAAAAAGAAGTAAAGTCTTAAGATTGTTATGTGCTGCGAGCTTGTGTAACGAATAAAACAGCACTCGTCGGCGAAAGAGAGAACAAAACTCTTTTTTTCCCCCGCACTTTGAAAGGCATAATGAGCCTCTTGATAAAAGTATTTCTTCTTAACAAAAGAGATGAATAATTCCATTATTCCGACGATTAATATTATTAAAACTAATCCTATCGCTCAGCCTATTAAAGCGAACGCCTGCACTCCCCCCCCCTCACCCCTCTCCCTCCCACCCTCATTACCCGCTGAAAGCAAAGCTCATCTGCCGACAAAAACCAGCTTGCGAATAAAGATTCAACAAATTTTCCGCTCACGCGAGAGTCCCTTACTCCCGGCCAAATACTCACCGACCCACTGCCAATTAAGACTAAACGTCGCTGCAAGTGGCAAGAGCCGAGTGCACCAGGACCTCGGCCCGAGCTCCTCCCGGCAATCTAGCGAACGAGAGAGTCGGGCGCAATGCTCCGGGTCTCTGAAAATCGGCAGATCCGGCCGACTCCCCACCCCCACCCCACCCCACCCACCCCCCCTCACGGCGAGCACCTGTCGTCTGCCCCCACTCGAGCTCTCGCAAAAGGCAGGCCG